>JABUQX010071175.1:0-5000 GCA_015478945.1 Trachelipus rathkii
ATCTATAAATATAACTTTCTTTTCTTTTATATAATTTACAATTACATTTACATTTACATTTAGCATTAACAATACGTTATATTTATAATAATTATCTAAATATAAATAAAAATTTAACATAATTGTACTTACTTATCATATATTTATCCACTTATTATAAATTACCGTAAATAACTAATTACTGACGATTTTTATGTACAAATTAAAAAATTAAATAAGAAGATTTTTTCCTCATATATATTAATATATATAAATTTATCTTTTAAAAAAACGATTTTATCTCTCTCACTTTCATCGCTCATAACAAAGGCACTTACAAGTACAAATATTTAATTTATAAAACCTTCATAAAAGTAATTATTTATATTAATTATATATATATTTAGATTTAATAAGATTAAATATACACACTTGTATATCAAACATAATCTCACCAATTCTACACATTTACAATTTACATTACATTTACATTACATTTACATTTCCACACCACACACAACACCACACACACACACACACAACATTTTACATTACTTTAATATAATATAACATACTACACACAACACACATCAATACCCATAAACTACCTACTACACATACATATATATATCCACTAACACTACACTACTAATATATAGTTATATATATAATATATATATATATATATAAATTAGTATTATAATAATTAATATATATAATTATTATATAATTAATATATATATATTAATATATATATATATATATAATAAATTATATATAATATATATATGATGTTATATCAGACGAATATTGTTATCAGGAAAGTGGTATAAATGTTCACGAACTAGACAAGATTTCTCAGAATCCTCTAAACTTTCAATTAAGAATGACATCGTGAAGTACTTAATCAATATAAGAGATGAACAAATTAAATAAAATAATAATAAAATATATGTATTTTTTATATTATTATTTTTAATTTTAAATATTAATTTCTATTTCTTGTATATTTTTTCTTCTAAGGTTAAAAGATCTTTGAAAAATGCAACTTCACCTCCTAAAATTTCATATTCCAAAATTCTTAAAGAAATTTTTTTTTTTTTTTTTTTTTTATATTTTCAATTCAGTTTTTTCAATCAATTAAACAAATCCACAAATGTTATGTTTCCTAGACATAAGTATTCAATAAACTTCTCTGAAACATTGTCCATATAAGACGGCTTTAAGATTGACGAGGGTTTATATATATATATTTATATCTATATTATTAGGTGCCGATTCTTGAATCGGAATATATAATCTTGAATCTAGAATTGTCTAAAATTCTTCCAAAATAATTACCGTATTCTTTTCTCAATGTAATAATATTTTATTAGCTTAAATTTAATCTAACAGGTTGAATGCCAATTTTTTTGTTTAGTAAAGGTTTGAGGAATATTTGGTTTTATAGAGCTCTCTCAAATCATGTTTGCCTTTCTTTAATTATCATGAGTAACTATATCAAAAAAATTTCAATAAAAGCAGCTTCGGTTGTGTAATAGCAAAAATTAAATGAAAATGATGTAGCATGAATTGGATAATGTAATACGGTTGGATGGAAAAGTCAACGTACATCAACATACATCTTCAACATATCATTTCTATATATATAGTATTCCTCTAATATCGATTTGGATTATATTAATAACTGACTAAAATAACTGATTAGTTTTATTTCTTAGCGAGATTACACCATTATCAGGTGTTACTTGAATATTATGAGTTTATAACATTAATATGGTAGAATCATATTACTAGTTATAAATGATTTAAACCATAATCACGTTACACAGTGATTAGCCGGGACAGTCTTTTTTTGGAAACTATGTTCACTCTATTTAAGAATCGATCTCAGATTATCTGTCCCGACTTAATCATGCATATCCACAGACACGGGATTCGAGACCTTACTACGCTCAATGTCCTACTGATAATCATTATCTTTCATTATCATTCTATTCAATATATGAGTATACTCTTGATACCTAGAGTGCGTTATTTAGAATAAAGCCATATTTCGTGAGCTATACAATCATGGTTATTCCGTGTGATGTCAGTTTCTACTCTGATTAATTACATCATAGTAGGTATTGCCCTTATAACTATAATACCATATTTATTATTGGAAGTAGCTCTCTCATCCAGTGGCCTGGAAAATACCTCATTCTCTACAGTAAGCCATATATACCTACTATAGAAAGAGATCGCGCTCATTATAGGTACGCATAAGTTTCTATCATCGCCTGGTCAAGGAGTTATGCAATAACATATAAAAGTAATGAGTGATATTACCGGGAGTATATGATACTACCACTGTATCATCCTCACCTCAGATACCTGTGTCGAAGTAAGATTTCTAGTATTAATTCCCGACTTTTCGTCGATATTTCATCTTCTTAATATAAAACTAATTCTAATCAGATTTGGTTATTCTATAACAATTATAATTCCATATCATTATAATATATATTATATATATATAATATATATATATAGATTATATATAATATATATATAATATATATATATTATATAATATATATATATATATATTATATATAATAAGTATATAATATATATTATATTATAATATATATATATATATATATATATAGTGATATAAATATATATATATATATATACATATATATATATATATATATATATATATTATATTTATATAGTATATATATATAATATAATATATATATATATATATATATATAGTATATTATATATACTACATTTATATATATATATAATGTTAAACTAATACATTTTTCAGGGCATGAGGCTTTTGTGCAATCGATATATCATTATATATATATATATATATATATATATAATTTATTGATATATAAATTATATAATATATATATATATAATATTATAATATATTATATTATTATATATTATATATATGATATATATATATTACTATATAATATTATATATATATATAGTATATATATATATATATATGGATGTGTAGCTGTAGGTGTCCGATTTTTCGTTCAAAAAATTATGGTAGCCTTTCTATACAATATAAAGAAAATTTCAAATTTCACCATCTAAAGTTCTTCTGTACAGTTAATGCTCCAAATATGGTTGGTGGAGTAGGACTTCAAGGCTCATCTTGTTTCTTACATAGTCATGATGCAATATTTGAACTGAGATTTGTCAGACAGCAGTTAGCAGGCAAATAGTTGGTCATTTCAATCACTTCTGCCTTTTTTCAAAAGCAATATTTGAGTAAAGTAAATCCTGAAACAGCAAACTTTTTCAGCATATTGCAACCAAAACTGTCCTTCAGCTAATAAAGAAAACTAGATCAAAAAACTGCCTTCATTTCACATTACAGCAACTATTCAAACCAAACAGGTTTAATAACCCATCATTTTATCTTACAGAAATTAGCAAAAATTCTAAAAAGTATATGATGACAGCACACAAATGTTAAATAAAAGAGATTCCACTGTTTTAGAAATAATTCCATATATAAGAATAGTATCTAAAAATTTTTGGAAGGCACATCAAACAGCTCAATTTAGTAGGCTTGGATCAACGCTATCAGTCTAGAGTGTTTCAGATTTATGAAATGAATAGTCATGTATTTAATGATAAAATCTTATACTCGCCACCTATCTGGATCTTCATTTCAAAAACATTTTTAGAAAACTAATATGATGGGAAAGCTACAGAAGAAATTCTTATCCATTGGATATGTAAGGATATATTTCAAATAAATCAGAATAAATATTCAGCTGTTAATAGTCCTAGTTCATCTCAGAAATCATCAGCGTCAGAAGAATGTGAAGATAATTCTGAAGATAGCATGAGTGAATTTTATTTTGAGACTTGCTTTAATGAATTAAAACAGGAAGTAAAACCATTGAGATACCTCAATTGAAAATGTAGTAAATTAAAAGTAAAATATGACCGGGATGAAGTTCTTGAAAAATTTGCTGCTATTCCAAACAGCAGAATTGAAGTAATGCAATTATTTAAGGTTAATTGGAAATTCTGAAAGTAAATTTTTATTGTGGTTTATCAATGAAGATAGTTTAATAATTTAGCAAAGAATGGCCTTTTTATAATATTTATCTGCACCGCCATCTTTCACAGAAAGTGATAGACTTTTTAGTACGGTAGGTACAATTTATTCTCCTAAAAGAAATATCAAATTTCGGCAAAACTGTAGAAGTGTTTATGTTTTACATATTTTTTTATTATTATTATTTCATTATGTTTTTAGTTTTTATAGAAAAGAAAACATGGTAATTTCATGTTATGGTTTGAAGAAAATATGACTCAAGTTCTCATAATTCAGTATTAGCTTTTCTAACACTTTTTTTTTTTTTTTTTTTTTTTTTTTTGCGAAAAAAAAACGTTATAAATAATTTTTTTTTTTTTTTAAATATTAAATTTTTTAAATACTTGATAAAACAGTTGTGTTATTTAATATTAGAACGTAGGCCGTGGCTAGTTGGAGCCAGTGCTACGCCGGTTTTGCGAACCGGTAATTAAAACTTTTTTCAGGAATGGGAACAATAGTGACTCTTTCGGTATATGTTTAAACAGGGAAGTGAACGACAACTAACTCTTATGACAAAGCAAAGAACCATTTGTTAAAATTTTGTCAACTCAACACAAAATTATAAATTAGTATATAAAAAAAAACTAAGAAGCTCTCCTTAACAAAGTAATTGCTACTTTGAGCATCTGCAACGGCAGAACTGGGATCAAATTTTTTTTGTTAGAATCGGCATTGGAATGGAATTGTAAATTATTCTGGTATCGTCCCATCAAATATATATATATATATAATATATATATATAATATATCATATAGACATATAATAATTAGTATCATATATTAAACTATATATCAGCATATATATAGTATATATACTATATATTATATATATATATATAGGTATATAGTATTATATATATATAATTTATATAACTATTACATACAT
>JABUQX010071175.1:7500-10000 GCA_015478945.1 Trachelipus rathkii
TTATATATAGGTATATATAATATATATATATATCTATATAAAGGTGCACACGTTCTATTTACCTATGAATTTAAGATTTCTAGCTGTAATATATATATATATATAAAAAGAGAACAAAGCTCTGAACATTGTTTTTATTTCTTTTTATTAAAATGAACGTTTTGAGAAATAACGTTTCTCATCATCAGGATAATAGAATGATAAAAAATAATAAAATAAAATAACACAAGTAAAAGGTTCAAATTCTAAAACATTCCACTTATCTCTAAATGTGACATATATATGAAAAGTCAAATCAGGTTAAAGTAGTCTATTGTGGTTAACATGTTAGTTGGTTGGCTGTTTAATAATTATCTGTTTAGTAGTTGAAAAAATGTCTTGAATAAAGATTGTAAAAGCTGTTGAAATAATGATATTAATAATATAATATATTAATGAGATAATAAGAAAATAATAATAAGAGAAAAAATAAGAATAATTATAAATAAATAAATAATATAATAATAATAATAATAATAATAATAATAATAATAATAATAATAATTGTAGCAACAATAATGACACCCACAATTAATACTAACGATAAATAACAATAATAATAATACATAAATAATAATAAATCAATAATAATGATAATAATAAAATAATAATAAAATGAATAATAATAAAAATATATAATTAATATAATAATAATAATAATAATAATATAATAATAAAATAATAATAATAATAAAATAATAATAATATAGGGAATCACATCAGCCTTTCTGATTTATAAAGTTTTTGATTTTATTTCCAATGTTCTAAATATTTATTTTTGTACATAATTTTATTTTCTTAAAATAATCTTTGAAAATATTACAGGAGAGAATATATTATTTATTTAGAATTCCGTAACGCGTTTCGTCCCTATACCTTGAGACATCTTCAGAAGATTATTCTTGTAAGCGAATGAGTCTTAATTGATATATAACATAATTAATAATTATATTTAGTCTAACAGATAATACATTAAACTTTATGTTAATGTATGGTTTTAGATGTTTTATGTAGAAGGCTTCCGCAATTTTAAGTTTCTGGACTTCACACGATCCATCTAATATTGTGAGAAGTGTTTGGAAATATTACTTATAGTTGATTGACCATGTGTCGTGTTTAAATGTTCAAAGATTTTGCTGGGACGCGATGTTGATATGCCCTGTCCGACAATCTATTCATCATGTAACCAATAATATATATGTCATGCTTAAAATTTACATACAAAACTTAGGTTAATAATGCTATCTGTTTTTTAGACGTCAAAATCAGTGTTAATGTCTGACGGCTCTTAGTCTACAGGCATTCATGTCAAACCCACTGATAATGGTCTGTATATGAACTTATGGATCCTATGCACGACTTTTTACAAAGAATCTATCGTAAAAACTTAGTTTACAGAGCATACAACCTATGTTCAACTTTGGAAACTTTTGATGAAGAAATTTGCCTCATTAAGTAAAATTTAATTAACTGTGATCATCCAAATATTCAGTTGAACATTTAATTAATAAAGCTTAAAATTATAAAATAAATAAAGTAAAAATAATCAGAAAAATTCGATAAATTTCTTCTTCAAAACTTCTAATGCTATAGACTTCAATAAAGAAGAGAAGTGCCTCCGTAATATTTTGAACTCTCACCTCAAAACTAAAGACACTCTTAATAATTAAAAGTCGAATATGACCATAATCAAAAAATGTCATCTTCCTTTAGCACAAGAGATGCTTTGACCGACAACCATCACGTTGTGTACCAATTTAACTGCCCTGAGTCAGACTGTACGTCGACATATATTGGTTACACGACGAATAGATTGTCGAACAGGGCATATCAACATCGCTACAGTCCACAAAAATCTTTGAACATTTTCAACACGGCACATGGTCAAATAGGTATTAGTACTATTTCTAAACACTTCACAATATTATACGAGATATATGTGAAGTCGAGAAAACTTAAAATGCGGAGCCCTCTCTAAAAACGCAGACAGACATTAACATAAAACTTTTAATTATTTCTGTCAGACTCAATATAATTTTGATTTCATTAGAATATATATCATTTCAAAGACTCATATCGCTACAGAGAATCCTCTGAGATGTCTCAATATAGAGCCGAAAACGCTCGGGAAATCTTAATAATTATATCTTCTTCTTCTTCTGTAATTTATTTTCAAAGATTATTTTTTAAGGAATTAAAATATGTACAAAAATAAATATTTAGAAATTGGAATAAAATCAAAATTTTTTATAAAATCAAAAGCAGATTTTGTATTCTTATTATTTCTTTTATTTATTATTATTATTAATATTATTATTATTATTATTATGGAGTTTTAGCATTAATTGTGGGTGTATTATTGTTTTTTTTTTTTTTTTTTTATAATATTAACGTCACACCTCACGGGCATAGCCTTATTCAACGGAAAGGGAAACTTTCTGGTAATTTCTACATTAGGATC
>JABUQX010071175.1:17500-19633 GCA_015478945.1 Trachelipus rathkii
GCAATCAGAGATAAGATTAGAAGATTTATGATGTTTCTAAATCTTCTTGTTAAGAATAGATTCTAAAGCTTTAGGAAGAGCAAAAGTTAAAGTGATAGGACGATAGTTGGATTGTTGACTAGGTTCCCGCTTCTTCAGCGCATGCTGGACGAATGCAGTCACCAGCAAGAAGGTAAGGTTGAAGTTCATAGGCAGTGAGGAAACAGTTTACCCAAAGTAGGGTGCAAGCTCAGAAACACAAGTTTTGAGGATCACTGGAGGAATAACTTCAGATGTCTCCGACTTCTTAGTGTTAATCTCAGAGATTGCAGAAATAACATTTTAATGAGTTGAAAGAAGGTGGAGTGGAGGAATAGCGCTGGAACCTTCTAGAGTTGAATTATAGGGAAAAGTTTGAGCAAGCAGTTCAGCTTTAGAGAAAAGTTAAGTATTACCGACAATGTTAAGTTATTAAGTTAAGTATTACCGACAAAGATATAAGAGGAGGAAGAGTGGAAGAAAGAAAGTTGAAGTTGACATTTTAAAATTGCAAAATGTCAGAAAGAGTGTGAGGTAGAGAAACCAGAAAGAATAATACATTTTCTATCAAGAAAGGTTGTACCGTCTCGAAGAGCTATTTTTTGTAATTCCGATATGAATTGAGGACAATGATAATTTCTGATAAACCAAGATTTATCAGTTTTAGTTCAATGCGATACAATATATAATATATAACCTCCATATATATATATAGCAGCATATATATATATATAGCTGATTATGCTATATTGGTTATTATATTATTATTATTATTACACATACATGTGTTGAGCATATTATATTATTATTACATATTATTACATTTATTACTACATAAAATTGATAATATAACTATATTATGTTGTTATTATATTACGTTATTGTTATTGGTTATTATTATTATATATTATTATTATTATACATATATATATATACATATTATTATTATTATATTATTATATATATATACATATAAACATATAATATATATATATATTATATTATTGTTATATTATTATTATTATATATACAGTTATATGTTATGTTGATAAGAAGAAGTATATTATTGGAGCCATGCTGGCTACATACATGATACATGGTTACATACACATTTAAACAAAGATATAATATTATTATTATTATTATTATTATTATTACATATATTAGTTTGATGATAGTTAAAGATATTATTATTATTGATATATATTATTATATATACATATTATTATATTATTATTATTATTATTATTACATATTATCAAATTTTACATACATATTATTATTATATATATATTATACATATAGTATATATTATTACATATTATTATTGGTTATATATATACATATTACATACATATTACATATATTATTATATATACTTCCATATTATAAAATATCTATTACATTATATATATAGCTATATATACATATTGATTATTGGTTACTATTATTATTATTGCTATTACATACATACATACATATATGATAAAGAGTATATATATATATATATATATATATATATATATATATATATATATATATAATTGAAAATAATTCTAAATATATTTTTGAGAAAAATGAAAAATGTCTTTGTTTAAATTTAAATTGTTGTTTTTAAGTGCTTAATATAATAATTTGGCTTAAAAACCTATTAAAACATTAATATTAATATAAATGATATAAATAAATATAATAAAAAAATAAAATATTAATTTTAAAGATGAAAAACTCAAATAAATAAAAAAAACGATTTTTAATTTTTTTTTTTATAAAAAACCATTGGTTTGTAAGATTTTTTTTTTAAAAAACGTGTATTTTATCCACCCTGATAATATATATATTCATTTATTATTATAAGGCAGTTATATATATAGATATATATATATATTATTATATATATATATAAAGAAGTAGTTAGTTGCTATATATATATATGTTATATATTTATTTTTATATATATATATATATATATATATATATATATATATATATATATATATATATATATATATATATATATATATATATTGAAGCGGCGCAATGAAAATGCGAAAGCATTTCATATGCTCTATACGAAAGCGGTTAAACACCAATCTGAATTGAACGAAGCATAAC
>JABUQX010071176.1:0-12962 GCA_015478945.1 Trachelipus rathkii
AGTTATATACCATATATCGATAGTGTGGAGATATTCCTGAGTTAGTTATAATAAAAAAAATCAACATTTGGCACTTATGTTTGTTCCGTCGGAGTAAGCGAGCATGTTGAGTAATTATAAAAACTGTACTAAATTTTTTCATAACAATTTTATTAACACTAATTAAATATTTTTATACTAAAAAGGTTATTATTTTTTATAGTTTTTCATTTATTTTATAATATATTCCTACTTCGTCGGTTTTGAGTGTTTATCTTCTGATTTAAAAATAAACAGATATTTATTTTACGTATAACTGTAGTTATAGTTTACTTTTATTTAGGTTATTCAGCAATGCCATGGTATACCTTTTTCAGAGTGCGATCGCTGTACCATATTTAATAGTTACATGTTACTAGTACATATATAAAGATAACTAAGTGGTAGAATTATGATAAAAAGGAATCTTTACTACATCTTTACAGTCTTCCAACTTCAGTTTATCCAAAATACCAAGTAGGTATGAGACGAGAAGTCTTAGGAACTAGGAAGCGCGTTAGATTAAGCTTGGGTAATATCTTTGAGAGGAACTGAGGGAGATACAATAGCGTATGATTTAATTTTAAATGCTCATCTATTTAAGATAAGAGAACACAGATGAGAGGAAATAAAAATTAGAATAATGAAAGTACACTAGAGTACGTTATTTACGCACACAAGAGAATATTAAACAAAAATATCATATATAAAAGAATCACTTTTATTCATGTTGTATATATAAAATAATGAAAAATTACATCATATTTATATAAGTATTAATATAGATAATATATAGCAGAAAATCTTCAAAAATAATTAATATTATAATTTTAAGATTATACAAATAATTAATAATATATATGAATTTAAAATAAATAACAACGATAATTATATATTTAAATATAGAGATGGTAGACAACGATCTATGAGACGACTTACGAAGCTTGAGATAATAAGGAAATATCTTAATGAAAATATTTTAGTATAATATTAATATAATGAAATATAATATTTAAGAAGTTCGAACTATGAGATGTCATAGAATACGCACTTATTCATATAAGAAAATAGTGAGTATGATGTATATACTAACCCAATTAACTAACTATTTATAGCGCAGTTAATAAATAATAAATTTCCGTCTACAATCACGATTAATTACATATTAAGCGAAACAATCGTAGAATCGCCAGTTAGATGATTAGACTAGTCGGTTTCGGTATGTTAACTGTAAACAACTCACAGGAGTCCTGTTGGGTATTAAATTTCTACAATGATTATCTTCGTCCACATTGACACTACTGAACACACTCCACAGAGCTACACGTAAAATCAGGATCAGGCTGGTCTTCGAGTGGACTGCAAAGTCTTTTTAACAGTCTCAGAATAAATTATAAATTATAGAAATATTGTCATAGAAAAGGAAAAGTTGCCAGAAAGCTATTTTTAATTTCCTTTTAATTGTTTATAATTGATTGTTCGTTCTGGTAACGAAGTGACGTCGCTATCCTTATTACAGTAATGAATATTTCTAAATTTGCATTAATCATACACATCTACATCAGGGATAAGCTAATTTATTACTATCTATTCCATAAAATTTCTAATGGGTCGGTATTATCCTCCTTCCTCCGCCACTTTGATTTTCTAACTGAATAATCTGAATAATGATTAGTGAAACTCATGAAGTACAATTTAATTCGATCATGTGGTATTTTCCGAAAATGACGAAAAATTCTAAATACCCTAAATTTTTTGGTCTATATTTATTCCAAAACTCACTTGTTGATGTAACGAAGAACAAATAAATCATACCACTTATTTCTTTCATCACTCATCAGGGTGCGGAGGAGGGGGGAGGATGAGATTTTTAATAGAGGCTGCCTATAAAAATTTTTTTTTTGCTTAATAAATAAATATTGGCTTTCGATATTAAGAAAAATTACTCGAAAGTGATCGATATATACGACCTAAAAAAATACTAGCTCCCATACAAGTACTTCCACTTTAACATGTTCGAGCTTCCATACAATAGTGTAATTATTTTGATGTATTCTACTGATAAAGTTTTTCAAATGGTTTGCTCTCTTAATATATATATATATATAGGGTATTATATATAATATATATATGATATATAATATAGTATAATATTATCAAATGTAGGAAACGATCTAAATGTGATTTGGAAAGAGTCATGTTTTAGAAAAACAAAAACATTAATCTATCATGATCAGAGAATATAGCTATGGTTATTTAAAATCTATTAATTATAAATTTCTATATATAACATGTCTATTAATAATAATGAGAATATTTTGAGTTTAAATTCACACATTCACTCTTGCACTTGTAATAGAAGTTCATCGTTCTCTGAAAAAAAGAAATTGATACTTTAATTTGTCACTTCGTGAATTTACAAATACCAAACGTTATAAGTCAATAATTACAACAATAATATTATATTATATATATATATATTATATATATATTAATAATTATAATTATATATAATATATATATTATATATATACATAATATAATAATATAATATATATATATATATATATAATATATATATATATATATTTTGTGCATGACAGAGAAATAAGGCTTAGGTAATTAATACATTGAAAGAAAAAATGTTCAAGATCTTTCAATTCAGGCAATTGCCAAAGCAATGTATCATTGGGCATATACGATCTTCCAATTTTTCAATGACGTCGTCACCACTATAGGTGAGTATCGATTGATTAGTTCCTCTAAAAATTATGCTACACTTGCAATATCATATCCAATACATATATAAGAAACTTTATACTATATATATATATATATATATATATATATATTTATTATATATAAGTATATAATTATATCTAAATAATATATATATATAATAATATATAGAGAGAGAGAGAGAGAGAGAGAGAGATTGAAAATGCCTTTAGAGAAAATAATCAAAAGGATTTCAGCAGATAAGGTAGTAAGATAATTTCTTTAGGATTGCAAAGAAGATGTAAATATATAAATTTAAGATTTTTATAATAGCATAAGCTTTCAGCCATTTATTTGTCCTCTTTCAGATGTAGTATATAATAGACTAAATATATAACAAAAATAAATTTAAAATTAATGTTAAAACAAAACATATCTAATAATTTTTGGTCTTAAATTTTTAAAAAATGGTGAGAAGTTCATAATATTATTAAGGATGGGATCTATATGGTAGTCATGTTTTTGTATGTTAAAATTCTTAGTGCTGTTATGCAAAAGGATTCTGTAAGTTTTCTGAGGTGTAAGTTTTCTATACCAATAATGGGTGCCATGTAGTTAATGTTAATAGTGTGGTTATGGGTAGATCTATGAATAGTAAGGGCTGAGTTGGGGTTATCTTGAGTGATGATTATATTTATGTTGGTATTATCTTCTTGAAAAATCATGAGTTTCTCCAATGTAAGAAGTGTTGCAATTAAGGCAAAGGATTTTATAGATATATTGTGAGATGGAACTGTTGTGTGTGCTTGGCTTTTCAGATGACACCATCAATTACTCTGTCCTTACCAACAACCCATTAAAAATTTCACAAAACTTATTCAGTAGCAAACTTAAGCAAATTCTATCTGATTTTTCAACACTCAATAATGATCTAAAATCCACTTTACCTAAACTTTCACAATTTTATATTATCCCTAAAACTCATAAACCCAACACTCCCCTTAGACCCATTATCTCAAATACAGACTCCACTACCTACAAATTATCTAAATGGATAGCAAATTGCCTTAAACCTCTCATTGGACATATCTCTTCTTCACACATTAGCAACACTGAAGACTTTATTTCAAAAACAAAAAACATTAACACTAACACTCACCAACTTCTTAGCTTTGACGTTGTTTCCTTATTCACGTCTGTACCTGTTCCTTTCACCATCTCTTTACTTGAACGTTTTATTACTGAGAATGATTTTACCCTTTCTCACCCCTTCCCTCTCATTAAAGATCTTATACTTCTCTCCCTTGACCACAATTTCTTTCACTTTAATAATACCTTCTTTAAACAAAACTCTGGCCTAAGCATGGGTTCTCCTCTCTCCCCCATTCTTGCCAACATTTTCATGGAACTCATTGAATTATATCACATTCTCCCTCTTCCCCTTCTTTCCAACTCTTTTTGGTTCAGATACGTGGATGATGTTTTCGCCGCTTTACCTCATAACATTAACCCTAATGATATTCTCAACCACCAACCATATTCATCCCAACATAAAATTCACCATTGAACTTTCAAATAATAACACTCTTCCTTTTCTCGACACTCTCATAATTTACAATTCTCTATTTACAGAAAATCCACCGCTAACCCCAATTATACACATTGGTTTTCCTCTCACCCTCTCAACACCAAAATCGGTACCTTTTATCTTCTCTTTACCTTCGTGCTTTTAAAATTTGCTCTCCCAACTATTTACAAAAAGATATTAATTTCATCTCCATTTTCCGTAAACTATCATACCCCCATTACATCATTAACACTGCCTTACTTAGAGCAAAAAACACTTTCTACACTAAACAAAACACACATATAAAAACATATAACTCCTTTCTTCCTCTTCCTCCTTATACTCATAATATGATCAAAGAAATACTACCCAATTCCATACACGTCTATCTCCTCTTCTAATATTCTCCCCTTCAGAAAGATTCAAAAGCCACGCACACCTAACAGAAGTTCCATCTCGCAATGTATCTATAAAATCCCTTGCCTTAATTGCAACACTTCTTACATTGGAGAAACTCATGATTTTTCAAGAAGACAATACCAACATAAATATGATCTTCAACAAGATAACCCCAACTCTGCCCTTACTATTCATAGATCTACCCATAACCACACTATTAACATTAACCACATGACACCCATTATTGATATAGAAAACTTACACCTCAGAAAACTTACAGAATCCTTTTGCATTAACAACACTAACAATTTTAACATACAAAAACATGACTACCATATAGATCCCATTCTTAATAATATTATGAACTTCTCACAATTTTTTAAAAATTTAAAACCGAAACTTACTTGATATATTTTGTTTTAACTTTAATTTTAAATTTATTTTTGTTATATATTTAGTCTATTATATACTACATCTGAAAGAGGACCAAAAAATGGTCGAAAGCTTATGCTATTATGAAAATCTTAAATTTATATATTTGCATCTTCTTTCCAATCCCAAAGAAATTATCTTACTACCTTATCTGCTGAAATCCTTTTGATTATTTTCTCTAAAGGCATTTTCAATCTAAATATAAATTAGTGACTGAAACTAATATTATTAACACACACACACACACATATATATATATATATATATATATATATATATATATATATATATATATATATATATATATATATATATATATATATATATATATATATATATATATATATATATATATATATATATATATATATATATATTCATTCTTTTATTTAGTAGTTTTTTTTTTTTTTTTTATATTTTATATTATTTTTAGTTTTTATTTATTTATTTAACTTTTTACAGAAAATTTATATCAATCTGTTCTTGATTTTTCATTTAAAACTGTGAAATATTAGTTTTAAAAATATTTATATTTTCTAATTAAATAAAACCAATTTTATTTCTAAAGGTTATGGGCATATCAGTCCTAGTACAACTTGCGGGCGTTTGGCATGCATCCTTTACGCCATCATTGGAATACCTTTAACGATGGTTCTCCTAACCTGGACTTCAGATTTCTTTGGAGAGATTTTGTTCCTACTCTTCCAGGCTAGGGTAAATAATAATAATAATAATAATAATAATAATAATAATAATAATAATAATAATAATAATAATAATAATAATAATAATAATAATAATAATAATAATAATAATAATAATAATAATAATAATAATAATATTATAATAATAATAATTTTATTATTATTATTAATGTGTATGAGTAAGTGTGCGCGCCTTTGTGTGGGTGTGTGTGTGTGTGTGTGTATTATTTTAATTACTATTAATATTATTATTATTATTATTATTCATTATTATTATTATTATTATTATTATTATTATTATTATTATTATTATTATTATTATTATTATTATTATTATTATTATTATTCTGTGTGTGTGTGTGTGTGTATTATTATTATTATTATTCATTGATTATTATTATTATTATCATTATTATTATTATTGTGTATTAATTATTATTGTATTATGTATTATTATTATTATTATTATTGTGTGTGTGTGTGTGTGTGTGTGTGTGTGTGTGTGTGTGTTATTATTATTATTATTATTATTATTATTATTATTATTATTATTATTATTATTATTATTATTATTATTATTATTATTATTATTATTATTATTATTATTATTGTGTGTGTGTGTGTGTGTGTGTGTGTGTGTGTGTGTGTGTGTATTGTGTATGTATGTATGTATATATATGTATTATGTATGTATTATTAAGTAGTAGTAGTAGTATTAACCACTGAAGTCCATTTTGTCAAAATTTCTATGAAAATTTATATATTTTTCAATATCTTTTTCTTGCAGTTAATAAACCAGGAGAATGAAAGGTATTTAAACAGATGTATTGTTGTTTTTGTTTTTGTTGTTTGTTGTTTATGTTGTTTCTACTGTTGTTATTGTTGTTTCTGTTGTGATTGATAATTAATTATTGTTATTTTTATTTCTACGGCTTTTAATTATTTTATAAAGTATTTTGTTCTCTCTCTTTTTTAATTTTATATAATATTTGGTCAAATTTTTCCTTATTTTGAGTATAATTGATTGTAGTGGTTTGTCGGAGTAATGACGTTAATCACAAAATTAGTCTGATATTGTATAGTAGTTTATAGGGGGACTAACCCAAATTGTCGACAGGAAATATGGTAGACAGGTCAGAAATGGTCGACACGACATAAAAAAATTTCCCGTACCGCCGTTAGGTTAGGTTAGGTTAGGTTAGGTTATTTTTGGTTAGTTTGGGTTAGGTTAGGTTATTTTAGGTTAGGTTAGGTTAGGTTAGGTTAGGTTAGGTTAGGTTAGGTTAGAGTTGCTTATAAATTTAGGTTAGGGATTAGGTTGGTTAGGTTAGATTAGGTTAGGTTAGGTTAGGTCAGGCTAGGTTAGGTTAGGTTAGGTTAGGTTAGGTTAGGTAAAGTTAGGTTAAGTTATGTTATGTTAAGTTTTGTTGAATCCGTTAGAGAAACTCTAAATAACTTTTTTTTTTTTTATATACAAATATCGACCATGTGACTGGTCGATCATTTTCCCTGTCGACCATTTGGGACTATCTTCGTTTATAGTGCTGTGCAGTGCAATAATTAAATTCAAAATCTTATTATAGAGGTTTAAGAATATTATCATCATATATACATGAGTGAGTAAAATTGGTTAATGTACGGAAATGTATTGTAGTACGGTGCATTGTAGTATATTGTGCAGGTGGATATTATTATTTTATCGTGTAGTACTGTACTGTATTGAACCATGACATCTCCACGCATCTCAACGTTTGTTGTTGATATCTTCATGAGGAGTTACGTTATTCCCACCAACGATTGTAGTCATTTTATATTTTTATGTAAACTGACGATGGTTAGTCTAGCTTACATTGGTATTGTTATTACTACTGCCGATAAGGGTCATATATAATATTAATAAGTATTGCTCTTTATTCTTTAATAAGATTTTAATAGGCATAATAATATACATTTTTTATCATATTATTAAGTAAAAAGACTAGCTTAGGAATGGAGAGTATGGAGTCTTAAATAAAAAAGTATTTTCAGTTTGAAGATAAGCTCTAAATTTGTGATTTCGTTAATCTTTACTCTTCACATTTTTTCACATATGATAATTGATTAAAGTAATTTGATATAATTGATTAAGTGTTATGTGTCAAATGTACGATCATGATTTATTATGGAATATATAGAGATAATAATATAGTTATAAAGAGTAATAGAATATGTAATTACGGGTTATCTACGTTTTGTTATGTAAGAATGTTAGTTAGATTTACTTCTTGAGGTGTTTTAGTGTGCGCAAACTCAGTGTGTGATTAATGTTTTAATTACGAAATAAGAGTATTTGAAAGCATGGTACATGAAAATAGGTGTGGTTAGTGTAATGTTAGTTGTATGATATTTATTTTCATATATATAAGTTTCATTAATGTAATTTATTATAAGTTATGTGATTTTTAATTACTTAAGAAAATGTACTTATGTTTATATGTTGATAAACATTTTTTTGGCTATTAGAATTAATTATAAATTTATAAGACCTCACTCGAACTATTGTGTTTTTTGTAGATTTATACAGTTTTTATTCTACAGTTATGTTGTTTGTGTAAGGTTCTTTTTATTGGTGACTTTATATTTTCAATAATGAGTATCTCATGATGTACATGTCTGTTGGTTTACAATGTTTCTTTGATAATGTTTTTAAAATACTAGGCCTGATGGCGCATATCTCTTTAATAGGATTACAACATATCATACATGTTAACTTAGATTTATTGCTTTGAAAACAAATTAACTGCCCTTTTTATTTATTTTATTATATTTTTCAAGCTTTCTTTTAATGATTGGTGTGATTAGCTCTCTATGTTTCTCTCCATTTTTAGATTGTTCATTATAAATTCATGGTATGACTCTGTATAAGTGCAACTTTTTTAGATGCAGTAAGATCTTTAGATAAATAATGTTTATTACCAATTTTTAGTTTATTTTTATTGTGATAACTTAGTGTGTAAAGTTTTTCGTTTTATATTATTAAGTTAAATGGTAGTATACGTTGTTTTTTTTAAAATTGTAATGTCTTAGCGAGTGTACATAAGTCGCAGTTACATACGAAACGTTCCGTACTTAGTGTATAAGGTTTTAGTTCGTGTCCTCGGTTTGTAGAAGTAGATCATGAGGGTTTGTCACTATTAACACTCCACTGGTTCCGCTTTTTGGTAGAATGATGGAAATAGTAAATTGTCATTGAAGTTTATATGATTATATCCCACGTTTTCATTCCTGTTTCAAAGGTGTGACTGGTTTTATTAGTTTATATATGTTCATTCTTTATATCTATTAATTAAGTTATTGATATAGACTTCTGTTGCTTCTTGCTTTGTAGGTAAACACTTTTGTTCCGTTTATACTAAATACTTCGCTGCTCTGTATGCATACTTTAAAAACCATGTTGTGTAATTTTTTATTTAATAAGTTCACCTATATTACCACTGTTATACGTGTTAATATTATCAACTCGTTATCTGTTATAGGTATTAATGCTTATGCCAAGTAGCTATGGATTGCGTCTTTGCTACTTAGTACTTATTAGTTCGTGTATCATTTTATTTACAGTGGTGTATATAAATTGCGATATACTTTAGTTATTATGTTATTTAAGACACTGCATTATTCCTTAGTTTTATATATATAAGATAAATAAGATAATGTTTGAGTAATTTGTTTAGAAAACTATTTGTGCTATATTATGGTTTTGGCTAGAGTTCAAAAGTTTGAGCTATCAGAATTTAACTTTACAGCTTTTATTACTATGTAAGGCAAAAATCTCACTCATTCTTGTATAAGAGTTTAACTAACTTATATGTGATTCTTGTTATTTAGATTAATTCACCCTGCATTATTGGTGATATATTTTTATAGTTCAAATAATTAAAGTCTTATGTAAAATACCGCCGAATTGTTAGCTGAAGAGGTAAGTAAAGTTACGTTTTGTTATGCATATTATTATAGTTTATCTTATTAAACTGTGATTATGTATTAATATTCCTGCCTATTTTTGAGTTTCTCACTACTACTACTCACTCGCCTGTGGCATCTTCTCATTCAGAAACTGAGGTCTGTAATTTAGTGTATCTTTGATATTTGTAGTTATATATATCTAATAGTTCGTAATTAGATATTAGCTAAGTATGCTTTATTAATTATGTGAAAATTTGTTTCACGTATATTACAGGTATTTGAATATGTATTAGTTTTAATATGGTTTAAATATCTAATATTATTTGTTTAATTATTCATTTAGTATTATTAATTATCATTAAATATGTAATACTGATACTATTTGATGAGTGATGCAACGATTCGGCGAAGAGATTGAATAAATATGAGTTAATATTAAGATAGGGTAGGAGGGAGTAGTGGAATAGTGTTTGAATTTAAGTGATTTACTGCTTGGGTATGTAAAAACGTAAATAAATTATGTGTTATAAGTTTATATATAACATATAAAAGTTTAGTTCAAAAAATTTATTATAATTTATTTATTTTTTTATTATTTATATTTATTTATTTTTATTATATACTTTGTAAAAGAATCAATATTCATATGTAAAACTCAATTATTTTTAATATTACTATAGATAATATATATTAATTACAGATCACCATATTATCATTATTATAAAGACATACCTAAACTATTGTATAAAAAGTAAACAACAATTATTTCATTTTAACCCTAATGCCAACCTATTGTTTACGTTTAAATCACAGAAAAAGAAAGTAGTTAGAAGAATATGAGAGTGTGGAAAACGAACAGCCGAGGCCTAAGCCTTCCCTTTAAACCCTAAAGAGAGAACTAGATCGCAGTCAGAAAAATCCAATAGCTCCTACGGCCGTCCTTCTCTAACTAGCTACTCGGGGGTCGACTATTTCTTCATGTGTGTGCGACGGTACCTCACCTGTCTGTAGATTCTCTATTCACTATTTTAAACGCGTCGGTTCATCTTCTTCACTCTTGATCCATCCTTCGAGTGGGCCATCCAATGTCACTATCCTCTCTGCCTCATCTGAATGACTCCTTTTTCCGTCGCGGCCCCCATTCACTCCTATTAAGCCCTTTCTTCTCGCTTCTAGCAAACTGACATTAATCGCCTTCAAGCCATTCCTCCTTCACATGGCGACTGCAATCGCAGGTCCTTTGTCTTCATCTGGCCTCCAGTCTTAGGTCGAGTCCCGCTCCAGTTAACTTCTCTGCACTATAATATCAAGCTTAGCCAACAAATATCATCCATCTTTCACATGGCAAACCATCTCAATGTACTTTCATTTATTCTCTCTTTTACTCCTTTCTTCACACCAACACAACTCCCTAATAGCGTTCATTCCTCCTTATTTTATCAATTCTATCTCACACCTAACACGCCCCAGAAAGACTTGTCCATCTGAACACATTGTACTGTAAGATCTAACCTTTTATTCTAGACCACAGTTTTACAACCTAACATTAACAAAGGTGACAACATACCCTCATATAGGACCCTAGCGCAGTCACAACTTAGTTCCTTTACATCCACCAGCGATTTAATTGCACCAGCCAAATTCCTACCATTCACGAACTTTCCCATCTAAACAGACTGCATCATTCGTTCCCTTTCTTCATCCAACCCATGATATACTAAAATATTTAATCCTCAGCATCGCTTGTTCTAAAGTTACTTCACCCATCCAACATCAACTTCACACGGAGGCCATTGGTTCCCTCAGCTCCACAACCCATAAACCCTCACCTGTTTATCCTACATTTACTTTCAAACTCCTGCTTTTACACACAGCCTGCCAAATCCCTCTACCAATCCTCTCAAACTCTTTTCAGATTTGCCACCAAAAACTAAATTATCCGCATATAATTTCGTAAGTCACCTTCCACTCTCTTCCGTTCTCCATCAATTTCCACTCCACCATTTCCTGCCACCCCACTCTAATTCTTTCATTACCCCCATCCATTTTACAACTTGAATAAACAAGGAGAATGACACATCCTGCCTCACTCCGCTATTAATATGTAAACCAATCACTTTCACTCCAATTTATTATTGCATCAACGCACAATTCTCTACTCGTCATACACTACTATTGATTTGCTATTCAGTAAGCCTACGGAACCAACACCCATATATCATTAACTTGATCTAGTTTCAGTCTCCTATTAATCCTATCATACTACTGTTTGCAAATAAAAAATATAAAACTACGAAGTTTCAAATTATTCTTCTCTCCTCTCCTCAATTTTCTCAATCAAATTTGTTTCAATGTAAGAAATTTGAGCCCACACATCCTCGTACCACTGTATTAAACGCACCTTGGTTCTTCACCAATCAGTCCTCAGTCCTCAGTCCTCAGTCCCTCAGTCCCTCAGTCCTCAGTCCTCACGTCCCGTCAGGTCCCCCAGTCTCTCAGGTCCCCTCAGTCCCCCTCAGCTCCTTCAGTCACTCGAGTGCCACTCTTCGACCCAAAACTACCAGCATAATCTCCCTACCAACACTCAACATATCTATTCCCTATAATTCCTACAGCTACCTTATTCCACCCTTACCCCTGCCCTTGATATAAGGGTACTAATGCTGCTCTCCTCCAACTCCCTCGGGACTATGCCCTCCATAAACGCTTGTGTTACACCAACTTCCAAATTCCCTAATCAACCATTCTCGCATACCGTTTCTTGCATCTATTTCACCAGTAGTTTCATCTACACCTGAAGATTTACATTCTTCAACTTTCTCACTCTCTTCCCCAGTTCATCATCCTTACTATATTGACTTTATCCCAAAATCCCTATTCCTTATTGTACCAACAACCCATAACACATATTCACTCATTACTTCAATGCAAGCAGATTTCTCGACAAGCGTTCCCTTCACACCGTCTTCTCTGCATCCATCTACAACTCAGTTTACGAAGCACCATCTCTTATTCTTTTATACTATATGATAATATATATATATATAGTATATAAATTTATACTATAATATACTATATATATATATGTATAATATATACTATATACTATATAAATATGATATGTTCATATATATATAATATTATATACTATTATTATACACTATCAGTATATATATACTTTA
>JABUQX010071177.1:0-43523 GCA_015478945.1 Trachelipus rathkii
AGAACAAATATATACTAATTTATATATATAAATATAATTTGTATTAATATAACATATTGATGTTATATAATTATAGTATATATATATATTTATTTTATGGTTATGTTCGGATCAAGAATTATATAAAATTATGTAGATATTATATTTTATATATATTATTATTAAAATAGTATGTCATTGATCGGAATGGATTATAGAGTCTGGGTCAGTATTACTATCTGTGTGTGTGAGTTGCATCATTCTTAATATATTATACTGATAATATATATTTTAATTATATAAATTTATTATTATATAATATTTATTAATAGGTTAATGATATTATATTAAGTAATATACTATTAATCGTTATTTTTTACTGAAGAAAACAAAAGAAAAATAGGGGAATATACAAAAACTGAAAATTATTTCATTAGATAATTAAATTTTATTATCAATACGAAATATGCTACATTTATTCCAGTGCATAAGCAATCGTAACCTAAAAACTTCTGGTCTATAATAAACACAATAATACGCTAATAATTAAAGATATTGAGCTTATATTACAATATATAGAAACAGGTACATTTATAGCAACAGATAATACAGCAATAATAAGAAACATTAATCCCTAACCAGTTGTTAGGAGCGGGCATATTTCGACTCGATTAATAAGAAAAAACACGAACCGATCGAACACAGGCGGATCACCAGTTGGCCTAGCTGAATGTCAAGGCTCGATAAGCGCGAGCGCGGAGCTGAGACCCGAGCGTGCGATTTTCGTGCGTGATTACTATGGTGATCTTTGTATTAGTACTGACCGTTTGACATGTGCTCGTTAATTTTGTTCGGCGAATTTGCTCATCAAGACTGACTGGTTGTCGACGCGAGCGTTTTGCGTGCGTCTTTAGTAAGATGATATGCCGATGCGCGTTATGCACCTGGTAGACGCGGCAGAGGTAGTAGGTGGAGAAACCGAGGACTCCGACGTCACCTCCACGCCGATGAACCCACGATGAAACCTCTAACAAACTCCCTCCGTCTACACTGGTGTATGTCGCCGTACTGGTGTGGTCCCCGCACTGATGTGGTTCCCGCACTGGTGCCCGTTTACGGGACCAGCACGATGGCACTTAGCAAAACAATAAGGATCACACTTTAACCAGTTACTTTGACAATTGTACCACTTCCTTTTTTCCTTTCGTCACCATCCTAGACAGTATTTCCAACTAGTAACCACGGTTCAACACTTAGCAAAGATAGTCATATTTATCATAAATCCGTCAAAAACACAGATCATGACCAGCAGAAAATAATAAAAATATATTTTAAAGTTGAAAAATGGTAGAAAGTAAGCTATGCATAAAAACCAACAATAATTATATAAAAATATAAATATCTATAATGTAAGAACACAATAGTCAATATAATATATAATATAAAATCTATAAACTAATATATTAAATATATAATACAATATAAACATAATAAGAAATATATAAATAAATATACATAAAATATAAAATAAAGTAATATTATACGTAAATGACACACACACACATAATAAAGATATAGTAATAAGTACATAAATAATCAAATAATTACTAGATATACTATAAAAATAGCTATCGTATTAAGGATATGTTTTTTTTTAACTGCTATATAAGAAGTATAAGTATATTAAATATACAATTAATAAATTAATAAATGAAAAGTAAATAAATGTAGTGTAGTAGATATATAATAAATAATATATAATATAAAGAAAATAAATAAAATAAATACTTATCAGTGGTATGCGATTAATAAAAATTTGTTTGTAATCTATAGAAAAACCAATATAAAAATAAAATATTATATAATTTCACAAATGTTAACAAGTAAAATATAAATAAAATAAAATCCATAAAAAGATATTATTTTCAATGAAAAAATATAAAATGGTATAATAAATAAATATATATATATAATATATATAGATAATTTATATAGAAGTAATTCATATAAACAAACTCACTAAAATAAGGAGAATGGAGTTAGTGCTAAATATAAGGGCAGCCACAACGACAGACAGACTATCCTGCTGTGAACTTTAATCGACACACATTCTCTTCCACGAGGGTAATCTTGACATCTACCATACTCGCGCAAGTCCAAAACTTTCTTCTCTAACTTGCTCAATAAGAGCCAATGACACACAGCGAAACAACAGAAAGAAAAACTCTGCAAAACTTGGCCAAGGTTACTTAAATGATATACATTACTATTATTCTCATGTAACATCAAAAGTACGAATAATTAGACTCTTAAAATTAACAAAATGGATAATTGTATTTAGAGTTAAAGCATTGCTAAAAAAATTATTATATAACATATAAAATATCTCCTCCGTGATATGAAGATAATATAGTAATATAATATATTATATATTATAGTAATATACTATTAGTATATAGGTATATATAATAATACTATAAGAAAAATAAAATAAGAAATAAAACATGAAAAGAGAATATCATCTTAATATATATATAATATAGAAAATAAGTATAATGATAAAAATATATATATAGTATATAATATATATATTAGTATATAATATATATATATATATATATTATTATTATATATATTATATAATACTAATTATATTTTCAGACGTAATTATAGATACTATATATATATTATATATATTATATATTGGATAAAAAATAAACTCGAGTTAATTTCCGATTCTATTCTGCTGGAAATAGAACTGTGGCTCTAGCAGCATGAAGTGCGTAGATGTTATGTGAACTCGGCTGGATGGCTGAGCGACACGATATGGTAGGACTAAGATTAAGTGAAGAGCGCGAGTAGAAGATGGATTGTAATCGCTTGTAGTGAATATAGGGACCTTGACCTACGCTCCGAAGTACTAGGAATTCCATATGAGGCATTGATAGATTTACGCTGCGCGCGTTCTTATCCCCTCAGAGGCGCACACCGGGCGTAGGGTCAGATACGCGACGAAGAGTGAATCATAATGTTATCTGCGGATATATATTGATTATTAGACCTAGTTATCTTTCAGGCTCATGAGATCATAAGTTCTTACCACTACACGGCAGTGTGGCTAATCGTTGGGAATAAAGGTATAAGTAATTTCCCTCTGCTGAGGGATGTTTGAAGCGCTGGGCTCTAGCGATGAAGCGCGTATGTTAGTGGTCCAGGACCAAGCGGGCCTAATCAGAGGGCGATGGATCTGAAGAGAAGAGCGGAGAAATGTTCCTGTAGTGAAATTACTTACCCACAAAACAGGAACCACGGCGCGCTTCTTCCCGTCACACTCGGGCGTAGGTCAAAACGAGCACCGCACAGAGTGAAATACTTATTATTCGGTGGAATTATTAGTATTTGATTAGATAATGCTCATCCCTTGCTACACCGTCAACCGCGCCAGTGTGATAGGTATTGATAAAATAACCCTTTAAGTAATTTCCTCTGCTTGGGATTTGAACCTGGGCTCTAGCAGAATGAACGCGTATGTGTTTGTGACACAACCCGTTATCTCACCTTGTGCGGTGGCCTGCTAGACTCAATGCCCGAGTGTGGACGGTGAAGAGCGCTGCCGTGGTTCCTGTTTGTTGGGTGATATATTCATAATTTCCCTCTCGCGCTCTTCTTTTAGCCATCTGGCGGTGGTGTCAAATCACATACGCCGTTCATCTGCTAGAGCCAGGTTCAATCCAGCAAGGGAAATTACTGCAGTTGTGTAACTCTTGTTGACGTATTTATTAATGACAATGTGAGTGCATGCTGTTTGTGCTCTCTTGTTAGCGCTTGGTTATAACTCCTTACCCATGCATTTCCAGACATATATGTATGGATAATTTTTTTTTGTGTGGGTTTGGGATTGCACCCCTCAGCTTCTTCAAGTATTTCTGGGACACCCTGAATTTAATATTATGACTCTATACTATGATATTAAGGTATAATGATGAAAACTGAGTTGCAACCTAATTATAATATATATATATATATATATATTATACCTTTGTTTAAGTAAAGTATAAGGAGGGATCGTCAGTGTTTGAATCTCTTTTGTTAAATAGGAGTAACTCAAAACTTCAATATAATATTGTATAATATTTTAATCCTAGTGTTTTGACGTTGTTTATTTTTACAATATAGATTTATACTTAAACGCTATCCTGGCTCGTCTGGAGGATATCAATATCGACATTAAATTGATAAGAATCTTCGGTGTCGACGTAAAACGTAGAACAATTTTAGTTAGGGTGAACGTTAAACAATATATCGATCGGGAGAAGATATTAGTTGAAATCGAAACTTTAGATGGTCTTTTCTCTACTTTTTAAACCTTTATAATCGCACCAGTTTCGATTATATCGCTTTTCTAACTAGTGTTATGTCAAAATAATGCTTGTAAATATATTCGTCTCTTTTTAAGTGTGAAAGGGTGCTGTTAAAGTAGTCAAGAAAATTTTTGATCCCAACTTATTATATTCATTGCATTGGCTGGCTTGAAAAAAGAAGAAAATTGGCCACTCTCCATTTAATCTAGATTTTTTGGAAACACACAGAGCTACACTGCCGCAAGCCCGTCCAAGAGAGTAGTTTATGTGTTGGACCGACAGTATTTTTGACAAAAATGTCGGGTCTTCATATGAATCCAGTTTAAGAAAGAAAGTTCATCAGTGTATTTAATTATGAAACTATCAGTTACGAGAGGCTAATATATTATGGGTCTTATTATATAGAATAATGGTCAAACTTGTTTCCTTTCCTCGCCTTTTCCTTTGACGTTCCATTAAAATAATTTTCGAAAAAATCTTTCCTTTGTAAATAAAATTGTACTGACGTTATTGCCTCACAGTTTCTAAAGTAATATCGGAGGAATAACAGCAAATAACTGAGGGTCAAAAGAAGAAAAATTAGGAAGAGGGGAGAAGTCAAATAATTTTAGTCACATAATGGTCTACGTATCTGCACATTTTTGCTTGCAACCACTTTTACATGCTAATATATCTTTGAATCATTGAGAAGAGCATATTATAATTTTCACATATTTCCTACAGCAGGACCATTCTTATCATACATATGTGGAACCTAAATTTCTGTTAACATCGTGATCTACATCACGTTCATTGATCTAAATCTCTTGGTTTGGTAACGCTGTATCACGGGGATATGATTGCAGGGAAACATCTAATGGCCTTACCAATATGGGTTAAATAAACTATAAGTGTCCACATCTATTTGATTTTCTCTGGGATTTTCCTATCATATATACATCTTAAATTTTTATTTAGCATATTACGCATTCAAGTCATTCTGTGGCATTTTCTAAGTTCCCAGTTTGATAAAATTCAAAGCAGATGTATGGGGGTGAGAGGATCAAACTGATTAGTCTTTCTATTTTCAAATTCTTAAGAAAGAATATTTGTACTAAATGCTGATTGATTATTTTTCAGGCATAACCATGTCTGAAAAACATTTTTACTAATTATTCTTTAGTATTAGGTCTACATACCTACCCTTGTCAATGTAAGAGATTTCTAATACACTTACTGTTTAGCGGAATTATAGTAGGATCTTTTTCAGGAAAGCAATAAGGTACGGTTACTGATAAGGTTATCAACTAGAATGTAATTGGACATTTCTTTAATTGCTCTCAGAATCTTTTATGTTTCCCAGAAATAATCTGAACTTGCAAGTTTCTTATAGTATCTATATTGCTCTTAACATACTAAAAAACACGATCACTTTGTTACCGCTCTCTAAACTGTGAGATGGAAAGAGTAAAGTTCACACTGATGTAAATCAACTGGTTATTCGAGGATTATTTGATAGTTCGATAAGCCATTTTCACTAAGATTCTCATTTTTTCATTTTTAAACACAAGTACCGAGGTATATATTGAACAACATGTATATGGACTGAGCCAGGTTATTGTATTCGATAATTTTACAGAGAGATCTCATATACCTTTATTTCGAGACATGTTTTTTTTTCACTAGCTTTATTGTTCTCGTTAGATTTTTGATGTTATATTTTTTTAAAATTTAATATGGTGAATTTTTACTTTATAACAGTTATGTTTTCTCCATTCGAAACGTTGTATTTCACTAATTTCTATTGAAAAAATCTACGAGCGGCGATCACGCGCTTTTTTGCCCTCAATATACATATTGTTAATCGTCCACTTTCTAACAGTTAAAAGGATGTAAAGGTTATAAAGTTTATATAAAGTTCACCAATAATAATAATGATAAATTGTTATTGTTAATTAATTCATTTATATTTTCCATTTTTTATATAGACATGTCCAAATTAGACAGAATACTTAGCAGGATGGACATGTTCTTTAACATCAGATAACCATCTTATATGACCTTGTATGTGGATAAAATTGATTACTAGGTAATACTAATTGTGCTCTAATAATAATTTTCTTTCTAATCTGAGGTCAAGATTAACTTTAGTATGGGCGAAAACACAATTAACAGTAGAAAAAAGAGAGATCTGTGGAAAGTACTTCCTTATTTCTTCTATTTACTGAAATTCTGTAAATTATTTTTCTGTATATCTTTCTGTATATTGTAAAGGTGTAATATTAAACAGCAGAGTATATGGGACGATAACGATTAATGTAGAGAATTTTTTTGGTTATAACGTATTATCCTAAGCTTGGCCTAATATTTCTCTTGGTGTTTTTTGAGACACACCACACTACTCAACTACAGAGGGATTGAGCCCCGCTTGTTTCGTCTGGAATCTACATTGACTACACTCGACTGACGAAGTTCCTCAATCAGGATTAATGAATGCTATTTTACTTGATGGGAAGCACTCTATTAAATAGAGTCCGAGGTAGTTCGCATAGCGTCGAGATCTTGGCCTCGTAGAAATTCGATGATCAGTATGTCTTCAGTTTCTTCTTCTCTTAACCCCTCAATCGCTCCACCCGCGGGGACGAACGGTGTGTGGTCGGGAGAATCTATTACTCTGTACAGATAAAATTCGTGTAATTACGTTTTCCAACCTTTTCACACCGGAAGGGTGGTAAGCGTGAGCATCCTTACCCAACTCTTAGATCTCGGTAAGTATTCAAATCGGAGAATCCGATGCCTCTTCTAGTTTAATATCTTTTTTGACTCACACTCCGCCGCACTAGAGCACATTTATGTAGATGCTACCAGATTTTCTCGATTCAACAACCCAGTGATGTAATACAATCAGTTTAAGACCCAAGTTCATCAGTAGTAATTAATTGTTTGCTCTTATTGCATAAAAACAGCATCGTTTAACTGTCTATATAATATTAAATTGAAAACGCAATAACTTTGCTGAACGGACTTTCTATCTTGCCTTCTGAACTATTTTAAGCCTTATAGAAGGGTATACATCAACTCTTTAAACTTTATAGAAAGTTGTGGTTATTATTCCCACCATTTCTAATGCAAAGGAGTAGGATTACTATTTACTTCTCCATCAGTTTTAGAGACCGAAAAATCTATATCTGAGCAAAAATTTATAATTTCTGTACAATTTTTATTTTTCATCCAGCAGATATTTACCAATAAAAGTTTGAATCATATGTCTAACTTTTCTTGTTTTCCAAACCATCAGCGAAATCTCATAGTAAGATCCTGTGATTGTTATCTCTGTATCAGCTGTAATAACCTCATTTTCCTGCACGGAATAGTGATCTGCAGTGACTGCTTATTCCTGAACAGTAAATGATATTTATTTCTTTAACACTGTAGACGAGGTCTGATGCGTAAAAACAAAAACTAGGTGAATTTCTTTTCAGTTTTTTCTAATATCATTAGCACTGTATGTTAATTACTGTTGTATATGATCGTATCCTTTGGAGATATCTATAAAAGTAATAAAAGAGAAGATCACGTATACATACATAGATGGAGATTTATCCTCGTATATAAATACAATCTTATTTAAAATAAAAACCAATATGAGCTAATTTTTTTTGCTTTTTAAATTCTAATGGCAATGACCAATGTTTGAAATTTGTCCATCTGGACTTTATAAATTTTGCTTCACATCTAGGGGTACCTATTGTAGAGACTTCCTTTAATTTTAAATTTATTAATTGGTTGAGATTGTTTTTCTCATCCTAATATTCATCTCGAAGTTTCTGCTTTGACTATTTGTACTAATTCAAGGTATTAAAAATAAGATTTCTATTTTCTATATACTTTTCTCAGCGTCTCCTTCATGATCCGTAACGTTTATATCAGTAGCATCTTCAAACGTACATAATAATCGTTTTGTAATTCTGCCTGCTTTCCTAATGTATGTGAGAAGCGTATACACCACAAGTTCTGTAGTTTCACTATCTGGATTTGGATTTATATGTGGCTTCAACAAAATCTCGTGCACAGCTTGTCTCTGTACCTTTTCTTTCAGACAATCCAGGATAGATCGTGTGACATAAGGATTTGTTCTTGTTGTGGTGATCTGGAACTATGACCTCGAGTTAATGTTAAATTACTATCCTAGTTCCAATCATTAATATTTTGTTTCGGATTGATGGTTATAATTATTACTTATATTGTTTTGAAGCAAAGGAATTCTCACATACACTATAAACAATTTAATTCTAATCCATTCCAGTCAAACTTTTGTCCATAAACGCTTTAATATGTTTGCTGATAAGATGCTGAGATTCTTTGCTTATAGTCTGAGAAAAAGAAGAATCACATAGAAGATGAAGAGTCATTAAACGTATTTAAGAGTATATATCATTATTTTAGTAGAATATATCGAACAATTTCCTTTATACTCATTTCATCTATGCAATGCATGATTGCCTGTATCACATGATTAGTTACTGATTCTATCTCTAGTACCGATGTAGTAATGATTCCTAACATTTCTATTTTACTAATGAGTACAAGTATCTAAATTTTTGTTACGCACTTAATTTTATCTATTAACAGAATATTCCTAAGTTAATTTTAATTTATTAAACTCTTATTCCAGGTACTTTTAACGTAATAGTTAATTACGATTTTTAACAATTTAACTGTTATAAGCTCAGGTATTACTTATATATTGATCCCTACTCGTCCTTATTTTTATTAGGTAATTATTGTATGCATATCACTTCCTTCTCCCAGCATACTATACATATTATAAGATCTTGTATAACATGTGCTATATTATCTTAGGATCTTCATACGAACCCCCTTGATTTATCGAATTGTTTCTTGCTGACTTTCTTTCTTTATAATTTGGTGTTAAAAACCGAATATAGAATCTTAGTTTAATAGCTTTCCGCAAGTTTAATAATTAGAAGGGAGTAACTGTGTATAATTTGGTATGATACCGTAATTAATACCATAGTTTTCTGGTATACTGGTAGGTTATTTATTAAGTTCTGTAAGTTGCTTCTTAATAGTAGGTTACTCTATTCTATGTAAATACTCAATTTAATGAATAGATTACTTGTATGTTAGTAAAATTTATCTTGTAAGTTTTAATTCTCACCTACACCTCACCCCTACCCTCACTTATCTATCTTACATAAGTTTTCTTATTAAAGTTGAAAATGATATCTACATATTATTATTATTTTATTGTTCTATTTGAACGCAACATTAAGTCGATATGATATAAATTTTATTTTTATTTCTTATATGGTACGTATACGACTCTCTGCAATGTAGCAATGGATTCATTCAGCTTAAAAGTCAATTTGAACTGTATATTAACCTACAGAGAAATGCTATAAAACATTGATTGAGCTTTAATGGCTCCCATTCGGTGTTTTTTTCCTTAATGCTTTATATGGTTGCGTTCATATTAGGAGTACTGAAACCCATTGTACCTCAGCTAAATATCAATGCAATCATATTACATACGTTTTGAATTTTTTGCTGTACAATAAAAGATCGTTATTAATTTTGTTTATATCTTCATTGACTTTTCCTTCTTTATCTTTACAATCTGTTCGGTTTAGTAATAATTTATCTATCTGGTTGGTAGTTAGAGATTTGCTTTTACAAAATACGTTCCAATATGCTCAGCGTTCAATCATGAGAAACTAAATCAAAATATTTTGGCTGAAATTAAAAAGGATATAACTTAGCGAGATATACATTTTAGAGTTCATCATTCTAGAATCTTCACAGCCCATTTGTATAATTCAAAAATTATATATATACATACTATACATAATATTATATATATTATAATCATATAGATATTTATATAATTATATATATTTATATCTATATATATAATTGCGTATATATATTTATATAATAGTGATCTAAATATAATAATAATTAGTATATATATATTATATTCTAATATACTATATATATAATATTATATATACAGAGTAAAGTTATATGATATTAATTATATATATATATTATATTATACTATATAAAAGGCTAGAGTCTTCACGAAAATATCTCGAGTAACCAAGACTAACCTACGTTAAATTAACACACAAATCACAATAACTCAATTAAATTTTTGAATTTTAAAAATTAATAGTTTTAAAAAATTAAAAGTAGTAAGGACAAGATGCAAAAAGTTAACACAGGCCGATATCTCTTTGTCTTTTTTTCCTGGAACCGATTTTAATAAAAGCATCTTATTCGTATTTATGCGTGAATTGCCGATTTATTTTATATCCATTTATTATTTTTGACGATCTACGGGTCTATGAGCTTTATAAAATGAAAGATAATAACAGCGAAAATTTATGAAGATCATCTCTCCTTTGGCAAATCGGCATGAAGAAACACATATAATGTCTCGTGCATATGTTGAATTATTGTTTCCAGGAAAATAGGATTTATAACAAAGTTGGGTTATTAGATTTGAATTTAGATTAGGTTTAGTCGAGGTTAGTTGAGAGTTAGGTACTGGCATTAAGTTAGATTAAGGTGTTAGCAAAGCTCGTTTTTTAACTCAATATTTTATTATATATTATGTTGTATTTTTATTTATTCTGCTTACCAATCTTCCATGTATCAGGAGCTTTCGCACTGTAAGTTATGGACCAGCATTTATCGCTCTTTCTGGCCGACCGAAACTCTATGACCTAGAGTACTTCTATGCAAACGTTATACCGACGCAGTGCGCTATTCCGATGCAGACTTAGAGTTATACACTCACAGGTAGGGTTTTCAACCGTTTCAGTGTCTTAGCGATATATCAAGTCATTTTGCGACGGAACTTGATTACAGCAGCTCTTTTAAGTATAGTAGTAGCTCTATCGGTCTCATAAGGAATTTTCCACTTGCTTGTTCTCCGGGGGTTCTGCAAGCATAAAAGTAATGGACCGGCGTTTGCTAGCCAGTCGCCCTGAGAGAAACTGGTGTGCGCTAAGGAAGAAAGTATTTATGTGTTGCACAAGTCGCGAATAATTCCAGATTTTCTATACTAGTAGCTGATTAAGAATCATATCTGTTAAAATAATAATTGTGGAGTATATATAAATATACTATTATATATAGTATATATATCTATATATATATACTATAGATAATAGTATAACGACTATATATACCTCCCTCAAATGATTTCTTTCCAATTTATATACTAGTATTTATAACAGCAACTACTAAAAAAGATACTATATATTAATAATACTTAGTATATTGAATAATATATATAATTGTTAGGTTATAACATATATATAGTATTACTCATATATGACCGTATCATGTTTAAACAACCAAAACGCGGTTAGTTTAGGGATTTTTTTTTTTTTTTTGTTGTATGTTTTGAAATATGCTTACAACAATGAATTTGAATGATAATCAGATGACATGAATTAAAATATATATAGGAAATTTTTACGTTTTACGGATTCTTAGACTTTTAAAATTTCTTTCTTTATTTTCACCCAGATTTTAGGCGTACCAGGCGTAACCCACGAGCTTTTCAGGAGTCGGGGTCTCTCGGCTCGGGGGGAACGACAGTGGATGGACTATTTCCCCTCCTGGGGTAGGGTCTCCGGAACCTATGGCTTCGCATGTTATTTGAGGTGTCGCGGTGGGTTCCTGCACGCCTTACAACCTACGTGGGTATGAAACAGTCGCCTCTGCCCGGCGATAGAGCTCGGAGCTCCCCTAATTTTTTTTTTAATTTTTTTTATTATTCTTTTTTTACATATTTGTTAATAAGCATTTAATGACGCTGATTCCAAATTAATGTAATTAGTGGTTTTTCTGTGTAAAGTGTCGGTACGTTTTTGAGATTATTTTAATTTAATGAAAGAAAATGTTTTCAGTTTCGTTATTTTTTTGTTTTTTTTAAAATTTTTTCAATAAGCTTTATATCATGAAGAAAGGAAATTCTTAATTGATTTTTTTATGTAAGTGTCGTAAGTGTAAGGCAGGAGTTATAAGGACCTTAACTCTGTACCAAAGATATCTTACTTTAACAAGTTTTATATGTCTCTTTATTAGTTTATAAAACCACTGTTCATTTTTTACCATCTCTCAGCAAATGATAGATTAAGTTATGTACTATTTATTAAAAGCATTTTTTCAAATTTTTTGAGAACCCCAATGTTTTTGAGAAACCTATTTTGGGGCGCGCCTTACGAGAAGGGGCTGGCCAGTGTGATGCTTCGCATCCGATCGTATCTGCTCCCCAATTTTTATTATGAGGATAACCACCTAATCTTTTCTGAGAATCCTATTTTTGGGAACCAAATTTTTTGAGACCCTACTTTTTTGGACTCATCCTAATTAACCTTTCACATACATCCTATGACACTTATCCTCCCACCTTAGCACCTCACACACACCATTTACTACACACACACTACACCGGCCAGATGATCCTACTTTCACCTGTCCATACGCTGGCTACGACGCCAGGAGGTCTTATTGACGATCAAGACGTGAGGCTGTCTTTACACTGTTCCGACGTTGTCTACTTTGGTCATTTGAATTCATAAAATGATATAACCTAATCAAGGTGCAATACGAAACACACACACCACTCTGGCAAGTGCAGGCCATTTAGCCCACAGATCTAAGGTAAGATCTGAGGAAGACGGAGATTAATTTTTAATTAAATCTATTTATCGTTTGCGATCTGAATTATCCAGATATATATAGTTATAATAATTTAGTATAAAGTAAGATTGTTGTAGATGTATAGCAAATGTCTGATAAACAATGCTGATCAATTACGTTTTATGTAATTGTGACGATATATTTAATATACTATAACTTATTAATATATTATAGTATATAAATTCTTATATATATACATATAAATGTATAGTATATATTATAATGTATTTTATTTTATATATATGTTATATAATATTCACTTATTATATTACTAATCATTCTTGTATATAGCACTGTAATTAGATATAAAATAATTATAGTTATTGATATATATTATGTATACCCATATAGAAATAATTTTATATATGTATATATAATATAATAATATAAATAATTTGATACATTTATATAATAATAATAGATACATACATAAAATATACTTATATTATTATTGGCGGACGAAAGTAGGTTTTATATTATATAATATATTCTATGAAATAATAAAGTATATTATTTATATTCCACTTGAGAAAATGTAAATTTATAAAATATTTATTGTGATATGAATCTAGATATTGTTTTATTTGATAAGAACAACTGATCTAAGAAACTTTATCTGGAAAATAAAATTGCTAGTGTATATGTTAATTATATTTAACATCGAAAATATTAAGAAATCATATATATCTTCTATCTATAGTATATATATGACCCCCAGTAGGAAATCCACTAGCTGAACAAGCCCCCTGTTAATACTATGGCGTAACCCAAAGTTAACAGAGAGGGTTATATTGTATATATTAATATTATCTAGTATTTACGTAGGAATAATTGCATAGTAAAGAAGTCCTATAATAATATATATAAAAATATTACTACTAAAAATTAATAATTATTGTATTTTTATAAATTTAATTTTTTAAATTATAATAATGTATATTAATATATCTAACCTTAATATATATATAATTATTAGATATTATATATAATATTCTCCTATATATTGTATAAGTATACATTCTTATATATATCCACATATATTATATCAATATAAATAATTTATTCATATTTCCAATGATTATATATATATCAATCGTACTACATATAACTTAGTTAATAGTAAGAGATTATAAACTAATGTAGTTTATTCCACCTCGCGCCGAATCACCGACCCACCCACACTTGGCTACATTCATAACATTTTCCCATACTTTATAAGGCCTACCATAAGTTAAACTACACTCTACCACTACATCCTACCCCACACAGACTCGATAATCAACAGGTAAGATATCAGCAGCTGTGTTGTACATAGTAGGCCTCTTACGCCTAATATCCCCGCCCCTCAACCACACGACATCGTATAAGGTACATACAAAATGTTGAAGCTCATAACACTAACGGCATAAGGCTCTCAACTATAACATCCAAACATAAACCAACCAACACAACGTCAATCAAGATAAACTATCCTAGGACACTTACACTCATCCACTTATACACACTATCAATATGCCACATTATAGAAACTTCGAATAGATCTTATCCTTGATGGTTTTCATACTTGTGGTATAAAATTGGATTGACTGCTAATCTTTTTGATTGTTCAGTCTCATTGATGGTTCAGTACATTTGATGTGTTCTCCAAATCGATCTCGTAGAGGGAAGGTGTCTTATAATTGTGTTCTATAGTGTTAGTGTTCTTAAATGAAGATATTTAAGAAATCTAATTGAAGTGCTCTTAATGGTGAGTGCAAAAAGTGAAAGTTGCATGAGTGCCATGGTGCCAATAGTGCCCAACTGCGTGCCACATAGTGCCAACTGAGTGCAACTTTTTTCAAGCCTTTTCTAAGCCTCTCCTATCAGTGAGCTTTGAATAAGCTAATATCGAGGCTTCTACCCTAAGATTATAAGGTATGGCGATGAATTTGTGTATATTAAAAGTTGTCTCAGGATGTCGTCTACTAATTGGTTAGGATACTTTTTCTAATACGTATAGCTCATATAATATATAATTATTTACTTTTATTTATGACTATTAACAATAAATATATACAAGAGTAGTTCATCTTTACTCTCTATTAATAATTACATATAATCTCCTGCATTGATTTCTTATCTACACTTTTTTATAATCATTCTAATCTCTATATCTACATAATTAGTTATATATACATAGTTATGATAAACCCGACCCACATCACCCAACTCCTATATATGACGCTACCATCCCTTTAACCCGCCAGACCTAAGCCGCGCCCTTCCCCAAGGCAATGATTTTCAAGATCGAATAGTTTTCACTTGAACACTTTATAACTTTAAAATTACACGCCGCCTTACCCCCCTAATTAAACCAGGGGCATACAACCTCTAGTCATCTCTGCATTAATTTCCCCCAGACCTTAACCCTTATGGTAAAGAAGTATCGCTCAAAAATAGAATAACCCTAAACATACCTCCGGTCTGCTCCGCTTATCTCTCGCCCAATCATTACTCGCTTACCACCATACGACCATTCCCATGAGTTTCACCTACTGCACCTATCCTATAACCCCACCGTACCACCCACAAGGCCAGTCTTAAAACATTTATATGATTGCCCACTCACTCATCCAGACCTTACCTGCATCTTCTAGATACGCCCACTTACCCATCCGGGCTAATTGGCCAGTCCACGCAGGTGAACTCGTTCTTCTTCCACCTTACCTAGGCCACGACCATCACAAGCAGCACTGAATGAGTTTTGAAAATGTAACAATCCATTGATTTTCCTAACTATCCACACATTACCCTACCGCACACTGATTTCCAGGGCTCTTTTGGCTTTCTCTCGCTTTGCATGGGCTCCACTTAAATTGTGTTGATCCAAGCCGATTCCCTGCTTTGGCTTCCTTTCACGTTCATGGACCAGTGGTTCCTTCTTGCGGGCCTGGTTCTGACCCCTATCTTTGATGCGTTTCCTTTTAGACTCGCCCCCTCCTTTCCTTGATTCTGTCACTTTCGACATAGTCCTTTCTGTCGGATTCTTTTTGCTCGTGTTCTCACTTTTCTGCAATGCACCATCCACAGACTTGTATTGTTCTGTGGTGTTAACCTCAATGTGGGAAACTAGCATCCACTTGCGGCGCCAACGCACTCCTTTGATGGTTCTCACTTCTGAGCTATGCCTCCGATTATTGGTTCTTTTCACTACTTCTCGGATTCCGACTGAGTATCTGGTGCTGTGCCGCGAATGTGTCACTTCCAGGCGCAGATCCCGCACGCCCGCTCCTGAAGAATACCTGTGCGGCACGAGTGACGACGCTGGGATGAGAGCGCCGTACCCTGGCTAGCTTTGGTCGGAAGCGACGAGCACGAGTTTTTCTGAAGCAATCGTGCTCTGTCCCGGGCGGGTTGTGTCCTGAGCCGTTTTTTTAAATGAATAGGGTAAAACTCTTCCTTTCCGAAGGCTCCGTTGCTCGGCTCACACTAAGTTTTTTCTCAGGCATGAGAGGTGCGCCACATTCTAATCGGTTGCCATGAACAAGTATAAATACACATAATTTATCTTTTCCTATAATAACATTTCTGTAACAGTTACCATTTTTTCGCTGGCTTCATCGTTTGTATTATCTAGACTGTTATTATTTTCTTTTTCCTTATTTTTTCTTTCTTTTTTTTTGTTTCCTATCCTTATGTATTCTTTTCCCCCTTGGTCTGTGCCCGCCGGAGTGGGTGTTACCTTGGCCAGTTTTTAATTTACTGGTCTGGTCGTTACTCACCATGGCGCACAGTGTCGCTGTTTGCGTTTCCGTCAGTAATGTCGCGTAATACCCTGCCGAGATGTATCCCAGGCAGCGGGATAATCATGTTTTTGATTGTTTTTTTCTGGAGTTTAATATTGATTAATGGTTTCCAACATTATATTGTGTTATTTACCTTATCAATCTTCAGGGCGATCACTTACGTTACCTTAGGGGTTATTTGTAGTCCCGGGGCTAGTTGGTTTTATCTTTTTTGGCTTTTGGGTTTCCGTAATATTTTGGTTTGGTGGCTGTTTTTTTTTTTTCAATTTACGATGTGGGAAGTCAAATTAGATTTAAAGCTAATTTTCATGAATGAAAACATTCATGAAAATCAAACGACCTACTAGGTGCCGCCATCTTTTTGTTTACATTTTTTTCGGTAGAGCGTGTTCCTAAATTTCGGTAAGCACGGGAAAGATAGCAACCTTACAGACTTTAGGAAATTCCTTAACGTTTGGTGAGCATTTTCCCAAATTTTGTGCTAAAATTGACATAATCGAAAGAAAACTTTAGCATTTCTTACTTTTCTTTACGTTTCGTTAAACCAGAAATGCAAAATCGAAAAACGGCTAAAAGAACCTGCGCCAGCCATCTCACCACAGCAACGTAAAGAGTAAACAACTATCAACAACAAACCCGAATATTGCTATGAAGTACTTTCTGGACGGCTGTCCCTTTGTCAGACTGTGTTGGTCACATAAGCACTGAGCGATAATTAAAAAATGTATATATCGATTGACGAAAACCTCTTGCCCTGAAAATGTATTAGTTTAACATTATTATCTATATATTATATATATATATATATATATATATATATATATATACTATATATAATTATAATTGTTTATTTATATAATATATATATATATAATATTATATTATATATATATATATATATATATATAATATATATATTTATATATATATATATATATATCTAATATAATAATATATATATATATATATATATATATATATATATAATATATATACTCATATATATATATAATATATATATTAAATACATTAAAATATACTGCAAAAAGTTTTAAAATTGGGTTTTTGTATCATACAAATCGGGACGAACAATCGGGACTCCCTTTCGTAAAATCGAGTGACAAGGGGTTTCAAAAAACAGGACCTTGTCCCCGGCTAAATCGGCGACGCATGGTAACCCTTATGTATGTGCCTGTTATCCCTACAGTAACGTTCCGGCAAGTGTTACTAAAGGTAGTTAATACATTTCAAGAGCTTTATTAATTATAATAATCGTCATAGTATATTTATAAATGTATATATTTATGATTATTCTTTATTCCCTTGTTTCTTGATTTCTATTATAATGGAATTAATACGATGCTTATGTGAAATGACTGATGGCATGATGAAGAACCCCCTTTTTTTAAAAGCTTATGATCTTTACGCGTCCGAACTCAATTTCCCAGAATCTGCTTCAAAAATGGTTCACTTCTATCTCGCCGGAAAATATGAATTTAATATTTCTTAGTTATTTTTATTAAATTTTGCATAGAAATATTATCCCATATCATATAATATAATATCATATATAATAATATATTATTATATATATATATATTTATATATATATATATATATATGATATATATATATATTATATATGTGTGTGTGTGTGTGTGTGTGTGTTTGTGTGTGTGTGTGTGTGTATGTGTATGTAATTGAAATGGATAATCCCTTAACTAACCAATACTGACTGTGGTACTATTGAACTTTCACTATCTAGTGGGCAAGTAATAAATTATTGATTGTTGAAATTACCATAGTTAATTCCAAAACAATTAACAAGATTTTCCTGCTCACATTGCTCGGAATGAGTTATTTATTATATTTATTATTTTTTCTGTTATTATTTCGGTGCATAAAGCTTTTTGGAACAGAAGGAAAGCTTAGGAATTCGTTATAAATCACATTGGTGTTGTTACACCCACCCACCCCATTTGAGAAACTATAACAACAAGTAACATCACATTGGTGTTGTTACTTGTTGTTACCCTCTCTCAAATACGATGACTAAATTACTAAATAACTGATGACTAAAATAACTGATTTCGATTCTTTAAACATAATTTGTGCTTCATAATTTGTGGCAATTAGAAAAACTATTTTCATCAATATGAACGCGTGTGCGTGTGTGTTTCTGGAAAACACAAATCTCTACCTAACATAAAGTCGGATAAAATGGAAGATTGTCACTTCATGTTTGGAAGATATTTAAGAATATAATTAAATATTGACCGGCAGGTGTTTTCCCCATTCATACTTGACAAACAAATATTTAAAAGTGAAAGAAATTAGTTATTAATACGCTCCGAGATGTGAACTTCCCCTTCTGAATGTAACCATTAGATCATCAGTTTGCCATTTCTTGCATAAGTAGGCAGCAAATGGTTTGAAGTTAGATTTTTTATGTTTTTTGCCTGAAGAATCTTCCTTTATATGACATTTCTTGGAAGCGTTTGGAATGGACAGTAGTAGTAGTAACTTTATTTATGATTTTATAAAAAATTCAAATGTAGTATCGGTTCTGGTTTACTAATCATGCTTCAGTGTATTTAATATACATTAGGAAAGGTGAAACTTGCAAGTCATGGTAAAAGTGAAAAAAAACTAATGAAACTCATTTCGCAACGATAAACTGGTAAAACAATTAACCAGTCCTTTGGAACGGGAGTTAGGGATGGAGAAAAAAAATAGAAAATATTTTGAATAACAAAATCAGATAAAAAAATTTCTTTCCTAAAAAGAAATTACAAGACAACAGAAATTAAATAGTCTGAGAAATTCCTTCAGCCCCAAATTAAAATGAAATATGTGGAAGAACTTGATACTGAAGACCTTAACACCTGCAATCTTTACCCAACCACTTTTTTATATATTTTACTTGTTAATTTTGCATAGTGAGAACTGCCGATAAGTGAGGTGAAGTCAGTTTGTGTAATATAGCTCATAGAATAAAATATATCGTACTGATTCAGTTGATTTGATCAACTCGACGTATTAAATGTGGTGACGAAGCAACAACGAAAAAATAAATTATTCTAGACTCATTAAAATACGTATTTCCACACAGACTTTACTTAAGATATCACCTTTAATTTTAAGGTTTTTGGATAAGTAATAATAACGTCTAGCAGTAGGGGACTATCTTCTCAAAAGTGATCCAAAAACTTAGCATAAAAATATTCCATATGATCATTAAACTACTGCCCCCAAAAAAAACAAAAAAAAAAGTTTCCAATAAAAAAAAAACCTGTTTTCATTATGGAGAAGGAATGGTGGTTGAAAAGGCAAAAAGATCTATCAAGAAGGTGTCATGATTGAATAAGTTTCGACTTGTAACGAATACAGAATAAGGCGCGAAACTGAATTTGGCAAACGATTTTCTGTTAAGATTCTTTGCTTATCTGTTTCATATTTAATGCTGTTGAATTATAATTCTTACTAGTCTGTTAATCATTTATTGTTTTTTTTAAATATATAATAATATATATATATATTATATTATTATATATATATATAATATCATTATATATATATATATATATATAATATATATATTATATATAGTTATATATTATTATATATTATATATATATATTATAGGTTATATATTATATAATATCATATATATATATATATATATATAATAAATATTAATATATTATATATATATATAATATATATATATATACGCGTATAATTATATATATATATATATAATATATTATATATTATTATATATATATTATAAATATATTATATATATATATATTATATATATATATATGGATTCCCTGAGCCTTCCAAATGATCAAAACTTGAATCCAAAATTGCCAAAAGCTGCAATGGTAAATCTTTCTTCAGACAATTATATATATATATATATATATATATATATATATATATATATTATATATATAATATATATATATATATTATATTATAATCATATATATAATATACTATTTAAATATATATAATATATAATATATAATAATATATATTATATATATATATATATAAATATAATAAATATATATAATATCATATATACTCATATATATATCATATATATATATATTTATATAATATAATATACTATATTAATATTCTATATAATATATATCATATATATATTATATAATATAATAATATATACCCGTATAATATATATATAATATTATATATATATATATAATATATATTATAATAATATATATATATATATTATATAATATATATATATATATATAATATATAAGTATATATATATAATATATATCATATATAATTTAAGTTTAAAATTAAGAATAAATTAAATTTAAAATAAGTTTAATGTTTACTAAAAGGAATTTGAATTTTTAATTTTTTACTTGGAATGTAAAAATGAAGAGAAATCGTGGAAATATATTCTTAAATCTAAAATTTAATGAAAATTCTTGGTATTTTAACATAAAGAATTTTGAGGGTAATTACCTACTCTTAAAGAAGAAGGAAATACATTGTGGATTAGAATAGGATATTTGTGAATGGTAAACTATAATTTGATTTTCATTTTAATAAATACTTGTGAATTACATTATTTGCCGCTACCGTGGGCTCAAACGGTAGAGCGACGGAGTGGCATGGCAAGTTCGTGGGTTCGGGATCCTAGTAGAAATTACCAAAAGAAGTTCTCCTCTTTGAAAATAGGGCTATGCCCGTGGGTGTGAACTTTTTATTATTATAAAGAGACTGAATGTTAAATTTATTATTTTAATATTGTGAAAGGTAAAGAATAATTTTGTTTTTATTGATTTTTAAAGTTGCTGAAAGATAAACTTTAATTCGATTTTGATTAAATGTAAATTTTGTGTAAGAAAACTATAATTATATTTTGATGTTGATTAGAATAAAAAGTTTTCTGAAAGGTAAACTATATTTTGATTAGGATTTTTAAAGTTGAAAGATAAACTGTAAATTTGATTTTAATTATATAGGTCTTGTGAAATTTCATTGAATTTATTTTGATTATAATAAATTTTTGGGAAAAGTAGACTATGATTTGATTTCGATTAGGATTTAGAATTAATGAAAAGTAAACTATAATTTGAGTTTTGATTTGAATACAAAGTTTACAAATGGGTGAACTCAAATTTGGATGTGAATACTAAACTATGATTAATTTGATTTTGATTTGAGAAAGATAAACTAGGATTTTAATACATTTTCATGTTGTAATAAGTATTATTAGATTTTGATTAGGAATAACATCGTTTATTACAAATTTCCTTAGCATTGCAATTTTTAAGTTCGACACCTATAAAAACGAAGATTTGAAATATTTAATTAGAATAAAAAAGTTGTGAAAGAAAAAACTAAAAGTAAAATATGAGTTTAGAAATAAAATTTAAGGTGAAGCAAGAATATAATTTGAATATTAAATAAGTTTAAAATTATTCGTGAAAGGAAAAATTATAATTTTGAATTATGATGGCCTTACAAAATGTCTATCATTTCTAAATTGTGTGTTAGAAATAAAAAAAAGTTTAATTATAACATAAAATATTTCTTTAATACTTTTTGTGTTCACTACATAAAAACTGGAAGTATCTTTCAACGATTTTATAATCTTCAGTAATATAATGAAGATTAAAAACCCCTTGGAATATCTTTCTATTATATTTCCTAATTTAAAATTATTATGTTTTTCAAAAAAAAAAACCCAAAAAATAAGATGAATAATTTTATAACTTTTCAGACAATGCTCAACAAAAATATGAACGAAAATAAAATTAAAAAAGATGTTTATGCAGCCGTTTTTGGTTGTTTGTGTAAAATTTAGCTTTCTTTAAGGAATATATATATATATATATATATATCATATAATCATATATAAATATATATATATATAATATATATATATATATATATATATATAACTATATATTATATTATATAATATATATATATATATATATATATAATATATATATATATTATATATATAATATATAATTATATATATTACTTTCTCTCTTCCAAGACAAGATGCACAATCTCTGATGGTTAGCAAATCATAGAATAAACCGGCTGATTAAGCCCTTCCCTTTGTAGCGAAGGAAGTTCGTAGAAGTTGGGGCTCAACATATGTCCCTTAACCAACAGGGAAAAATACCCTCAGCCTAAATACATAGCGCAAATTTTCATAAATTGATCATCCAAGTGAGATTATTTATTAAATATTATTCAATGATTTTGCTCTACGCCGCCCAAATGTCTACCTTGGGACAGGCAGTTGAAAATAAATCAATTCACTATTCCAACCTTGTCTCAGCAGACCTGGGTGTATCTCTTAACCTTTTTAAATTACAGCTTTTAGTAAGTTTACCGGATTACAGTTTTTATGATATATTACCAAAAAATAACTATAATATAATAATAGCTATAATAACTGCTTGCAACTATAATCTCCAACACTTGGTTATCAAACTGATGATTTCAGGAATTATCTTTTTAAATATAATGAATTATTATCTCAAACGAAACTCTACCTATGGTAACTCCTATTTACATTATCAACCATATCCTAATATCATAGACGTGTTACTACATTTAAAGTTTAAAACCTCCCACCAGTTTGCCTTTTTAACAAATTTGCTTGTGATTTAATTGGCTGAATAAAAAGGTTTGTTAATTGATTTGATATGAAGTAGTGTTAATTCCCGCAGTTGAGGAATCATAATAAAAAATAATTTATTGGGATTTCCATAACATGTTGGACCTGTTTGACGAGTATGTTAAGATGTTTCTGTAATGGATCTTGGATATATATATATATAATATATATATAATATATTATACTATCATTTATAATATATATATAATATATATACCGGTAATATACTATAATATATAATCTATATATATATTATATATATATATATATATATATATATATATATATATATTATATATAATATAATAATATATCATATATATATATTGTATATATAATATTATATTATATACCGTATATAAATATATGAAATATATATATATTATAATATTATATATATTATATATTATATATATAACTATATAATATTATATATATTATTATATATTATATATATATATATGCTAGATTAAGTATACAGACATGAATTTAATCTATTGATTGATAAAGGAAATGCTATTACTTATGACTATGACAAATCAATGTGAACCAATGCTTATGATTATGACAAGTCAATGTGAACCAGTGTAGAGGTCATCAAGATGTGTTGACTGGCGTTGACTTGAATGTCTATTATTTGCGGGGATTCACTTTTTCATGGATGATAATTATTCAACATATTCTGAAATTTATATTTTGGTAAAATCTTAAATTAAGTTTAAAACTGTATTTTTCTTTGTATTTTGAAGATAATATAATATATGTGATTATCTAATTAGAAACTGCTTATAATATTATACTATATCAATAAAAGCAGAAAAGTAAATTTATATTTATTAAGTTATTATAAGTGTCTACAATTGACGTTTTTTAATGAATATATCACAAGATGGTTCGTTTTATGAACGTAAAAATTTCATTCCTTGTGACATCAATTGTATTTACTACAAAATTTTTAACTCTAATTAAATTTAACTCTTTTTCTTAAATAGTTAAAATTACAATAAACATTAATAATATTAATTAAATATATTACGTTACGAATTTTATTTATCTTAAAAAATATTATTTCAAACCTTATTTAATTAATGTTTAATTTAATGTTAAATCATTAATAATTAGAGTTCATTTTATATACCGGTTAATCTAATTCAGCATTCTGTAAAATAAAAGCAGTTCTATTGTTTAAAAATAAAAATTTTATCATAAAAAGACAGTTAATAAGTGAATTTTAATTAAAATTACTTTTAGGCTGTCCTTAAATTGAGCGTTTTTTTAAATCTTTAACTACGGATTAAAATAATATGTATTAAATACTAATATCACAAAATATTTTATTTTTGGTTTGTGAAAAATCCTAATTATAATACTATTAGAACAATTTTTATCATATACTTTACTAAATTATTTTAAATACATATTTATATTCTTAAAATTTTCACAATTACATATTTAGAACTCTTATATAATAAGTAACGATATTTTATCTTAAATTTTTCTCAATACATTTGAAAAATATTATATTGTTAAAATCTTAAAATTGAGTTATTAATTATACTTTTTATTTCGAAAACTTGAAAAATAATTTAAGTTAGTTTTATTTTTGAATGCATATTTTTTTAAATTAAAAAAGAAAGTGATAAATTTATTAAATAGTTTTTTGGGTTATTTCTTTTGAGATATATACGATTATTTTTTAATTAGATTTCAAAATTCTGTGATTTTTAATATCAATTTACTATACCAATTATTACATTAGTTGTGAAAACTCACACCCTGTTATTATTTAAAAATTATACCTTTCACTAAAAATTACGTATTTTTCTTGAAATTTATTCACATTTAACAAATAATGTTTATTCTTATTCAACTTAATATTAATATTTTTCCTAAATTTTAATATCAATTTTGAAATTTATTTGTTAATCTTAATAAATAATTGAGTTTTTAAACGGTATTTTTTCAGTCAATTTGAAAAATTACTATGTGTTATTCATAAAATCATATAGCATTATATCCAGAAGATGCCGTCCGACATAGATTTTTATTATTATTAGTTTTATAGGTTATTATTAATTTGACGTTTTTATTATGCAAATTTTACAGATTTTATAAGTGTTATTTATTATACTGTTCATAATATTATATATACATTAGATTTAGTGAAAACCCTTTGATTTATTAATATAAAAATAATTTAAACTTCTAAAATTATTACGCTTATATTTTATTAATATTTATTCACATATAAACATACATTGTAATTTATAGAACTCTTCAGGGAGTATAGTTGTATTCGTATTTTTCGGGGACTCTATAACTAAATATTCAACATAATAAGATTATATTTAAATTTTGGAAGAAATTATTTTTTATCATATTTTGAGTTTTATTTAATTTCGATAATTTTATTTTCGAATTTGAGGAGAATATATATATCAATAATCCGTTTGTTTGTTCATCTGAAATGCATTTCACAAAATAGCTAGAAAAGTTAATATATTATATTACTTTAACTTAAGTTTTTTGCCTCTGATATTAAATTAGTAAGTATTTTTTTAAATGAATTTCAATATCTGTTTTTTATTACCAAAATATTTCATTATTCGTTTAGTTATAAGCCAATCTTGTTATTAATATTAAAAAACTCTCATATATATATATATAAATTCTACATTTAATTTTGACATATTTATTTTTATAACTGGTCTTCACAATTCTTCAACACTTCTTCCAGATTACTTCTTAAAACAGTACTGTATTTTTAATCACTGTTATAATTTTTCTTATTATCTATATTGTTTGTAATATTAAATATGGGTGGCTAAAATACCACTCTTAAATTGAAGTTTTTTTTAACCTCAGGCTACCTTGATAACAAAATAAATTTTGATACAATTATTAATAGTTTGGTATTTCATTGAAATGCTATTTTCAAAAGTTCACGCAATTAAGTGTTAGAGATATTTAATTAATATGTTGCTTCTTAATTAGGACATGTACTTAAAAGGGTTGACGAATTTTTCATCTCTTAATGTTATATTTTCAAAAACTCAATATTCTTTATAATATATATATTTTCCTCCAATATTTTATTTTTCTACATTAGTTAAAATTTAAAAAAGAAGTTCCAGAAACATTTAAATATTGGGTTTAAAACATTCTATAAATTTACGAAACTGATAGTATCTCAGGGTGTAAATAAATAAATTTACTTATTTTACTAAAATTCAAGTAAGAGTTTACTATAAATTTTATTTAAGTATTTCCCCTATATAAGCTACACTTAATTATGTACGAATTATTTCTATATCTTATATTTTCCATACACTTATATCATTGTGTGAATTATAAAATTTGTTATATTAAAAATTTTCTTTTAATTAATTGGCCACGCTTCTTGAATATTTTTCTAACGATGGTATTATTTTGTATTTGGGGTTTATGCTAGCATTCTAAAAAAAGAACATACATTATGTTGTTTTTCTATTGTATAAATTGACTATAATTCTTTTAATATCAAAATATAGAGAAAGATTGTTGAGATATATTATCATAAATATTTTTTTTAGTGTAATGGCTCTATTAAATATATATGAACAGATTTTTATGATTCATTATTATCTTACAATATGCCTTTACTTCTCTTGTAATCTATATTGTGATTTTGTTACATCTGATTTTTCAAGTTATTAATGCTGCGGAATATATATATGTTTATTTGCGTTTTTACATAAAATTTTTAAATATGTTTTTAATCTTCTAGAGACATGGAAAGATACGTAAAAGCTTTTTCTCCCCTTAACTATGTTCACACACATTTGGACACACCATTTTAAAGAACTCTTAAATAGTATCGTATTTGGTTACATTTTAAATCTCTCATAGGGAGCAATAGGGCCTTGATAAGTTTTATTCATTTGTTCTGGTATAAATCAGTTATATATATTCTTCGCAGATCTTTTTTGGCTCCATTTGGTATTTTTTTCACGTCACTCTTGTGAAAAAATGTCAACTAATGCTAAGATCTTCATCCTTGAGACATTTGCTATTATTTCAAACGAGTTTCAAAATATGCAAGAAATGTGGACGAAATATTATTGGTTGTATTTTTAATAGTAGTACTTATTTTATATACATTTATAAATATTCTGGAAACCTTTAAACGGGTGAACCTTTTTATATAGATAGGGAAATAAATACAAAAAAAAATATAATTCAGAATTTATTGCTATTTTAGGATGCACCATAGTATATTTATTATTTGAAAGAGTGAATACTCCTTCCTACCTTCTTCTTATAAATTCTCACGAACAAAATATTTTGTCTCTATAAATTTCACATACAAATTTTAGAATCTCATTAAAATTAGTATAACAGATTTTTTACCTATAAATTTCAACATTTGAAATTGTTTTTGGTAAATTTTACTTAAAAAGTCAATTATTTAATAGGTTATTAATTTTTATTACATTTTGGATAATATTAAAATAAATAATGTGTTTCATATGAATGCAATTTCAAAAAAAAAGCAGAAAAGTAGAAAATTATTACTTATAATTATTTATTTAGGTGTCCTTAAATTGACGTTTTTTTTAATGAAAAATTTTATTTCCAAAATTATTTTTTGAAATTTTAAAAAAATATATACAAAATATTTCAATTGAAGTTCTTGAAAAAAACTGTTTTAGGTATAAAATTATTTATCACATTCTTTTTATAAACCTTATTTTATCTTAAATATTTTGCAAATTTGCAGCTTGCATTTATGCAAGATAAACTCACCCTTGAAAAGGTTCAATGTTGGTATATGATTTATTTTAACCATATAAATTTCAATTCATTCTTTGGAAAATTTTGAATTTGGTAACAAACTTTCTATCTAGGGATGAATCCCGGCCCTCGCGAATGGTTATGCCAAGTAACAGTTGTTAACGCCATATATACTTTAACCGGTACTCTCATCAGACACTTGAAAAATAATGTGTTTCATTGAATTGCAATTTCACAAACATGACTAAAAAAGATTGACAATATACTCTAAATAGTTCTTATATTAGCATGTCATAGAATATGGGATTTGGCTACTGATTTTTCAATGAAATTGGAATATATATATATAAGGATGTCTGGGATTTATATACTTACCTATACACTATAGGAAGAGATTCAGGTTTATAAGCTGTTCGAGAAACTCAGGAGAGAGAAGCTAGGACCAAAATGAAAGTAAACATTTTCATTTATAAGTTATTCATATATGCCTACGTTCTCACTTTTGCCTTAATTTTTCATTCAAAATTTTAGAAACATTTTTATAACTTGCCACTTCATATCTACAACTATCACTATTTTACTACTAAAATATATCGAACATTGTGAAATTATTTGGGTACACTCCTGATACAACCTTATGATTCATTTTTACACTTGGTATCTAATCTTTCATAAGCACTAATTTGATTAACTAGACCATAATTGTGTTCTTCACTTTGTTACATCATATGAGACATTTGACTCTCTCATATAAGGATACGTTAAATGAAATTGTTAAATCTATTTCTAATTTCATATAGGGCTGTGTTTTCCATGGGAATGTTAGCTAAAAAATTTGATCCCGGAGTGGTGGTTCGGGTGTAATTGGAGACATTTGTAGAAATAATTTTCATAGTTTTTTATTATTTATAAACTCAGCATTCAATTATTTAACATTAATCATCTTCAGCCTTCTGCAAACAGCCTGTTTTTAATATAAAACTTATCTTAATCCTTCTTATAATATTATCGGCGAACCGTTGTTTCCTCTGAAATTTTTCCACATCTCCCACATATTCCTGGATGAAACACCTCTATAAAAATTAAGTAACGATTAATCATCCTTTCCCTAAAACAATTTTCACACAAAAAAACATTTTTTGGGGACCTTCAACTAATATCTAATAGCGGTTTATTTTCCTTAAATATTTGAGGCTTTTAGTGTGCAGACACCCTATTCAAAGAGAATACTTTGGGGAAGTTCTGTCTTTAGATTCCACTTGGGCGAGCAACTTTTTTTTGAATTAAATTATTACATCCTTGCTGTCTCTTCCCAAGTTTGAACAATGCAATATATCACAAAAAGCAGAAAGAGACGATACTTATATTATTTTTGTTTCCGCTCTTATTGGGGTTGTACATAGAAAATGTTGACCGTGCTTTTTCTAATTAAAATATTTATCAAATAGTGGTGGGGTGTTCTTTAATACTTATTTCCGCAATGGGAGTATTTTCCCATCATCGTACGATTTTGCTGAAAATAACACGTGGGGTTCTTCTGAAGTAAACACAAATATATTGGAACAACATATAATAATAAATTAAAACGCTTGTTTTTCTTAATATTTTTCACTATCTCAGTCATACCTTGTACTCCTAGAAATTTTGTTTAGTTTTGAGAAGAATTAAGAAGAAATAGTTTGGTTTGCTTTCAGGACGCTCAAACTTCAGATTCGGGCATTAAACATTTGACAATTATTTGGTAAATCTTAAAATTGAGTTTTTAAACGGTATTTTTTAGCGATTTGAATAATAATGTTGTTTCATTGAATGCTTATTTCAAAAGCAGAAAGTTAAATTTATTAATAGGTCATGGTTCGAGAGTGTGGGTGTGGCCCTCACAGGAGTTGAGAGGGGGACGCTTTATTCACTCGGTTTTTTTTCAAGTTGAGCAATTCCTCAATACTTTGTTTTTTTATGGATATCGCGCAACCTGATTTATTATAATATGAGGGTTTTTGCTGATAACACTGCTGCTATTTAAATTATAAAATGTTTTTGTTTTTATGAATCTTCTAAAGAGTGAAACGTCAGGTCCTGATATTGATAGCTTCAGTTTACATTCGAATACGCTTCTAAATTTAAGTTACGAGACTTTCTTCAAAAGAGGTTGACTCGGCCTATTTCTTTCCTTTTTCTAAAATTTCAACATTTGAAATTATTACGGTTTTTAGATTCTTACATATATAGAGTTTTTTTACACGCGTTTATCTGTTGTTTCCATAGGCATCTAGAATGTAAAAAATATAAATATATTGCTGTTTCATTGCAAACGCTTAACTTTCAATCAGAACATTAATGCAGAATAAGTTGTGTGAACTCTATTTATTAATAGTCTTTAGGTGTCTTAAATTGAAACCGTTTTTTTAATGAAATTTCAATATTTGTTTTTAATATACCAAATATTTCAACTTAGTTGTGGAAAACTGTTTTAGTAAGAAAATTCTTTCTAACGCACTCGTTCCTTTTATTTAGATATTATTTTTGGAACTGGTGCTTTTGTTTTGCTAGGAGAGCAATTTCACATGGGTCAACAACCCCCTCCCTATTTGAAGAAAACGGGTTCTTAACAACGTACGTTGGCCCGTTAGTTATTGGTGTTCGCTCGTGTAACAAACTTTCAACAATTTAGAAAATTAATAATAATAAGATTAAATATTTGGGGTGAAGAAAAAGTCTTTAAAACAAAACTGTGTTAATACTGTGTTTTTAATTTTCAGGAGCACATATTTATGAAGGACCAAAATCCTTATTTAGGGAAGATGATAAGGGCTATCCTATTTGTTTAACAATTTGTCAGGTTCATTATATTTACGGTATTAGACAGAAAACTTTGTAATTTAATTGACTATAGTTCTTTTTAGGTGTCCTTTAAGAGTGACGTATACTTTTTAAATGAAGCATTTTTGGGTCCATAAAATTTTTCGCTGAAGGTGTGCTCTATCATAGGCGGAAAAATTATCTTTTTACAATTAGTTTGGCCTTGAAAACGGTTTCTAGGTTTCTACAAGATCCTAGAAAAAATCGGAGCCAACTTGGTGTTGAGCCAAGCGACTGGTCTCTTACGGTGTTTAATATATTTCCGTTAATGACAAATTCGTTAGACACTGTAATGAATAGGATTTGTACCTATTGAACAAATTTGTAATTGTATTGGTAAATTTAAAATAAAACATTAAGCTTTAATAAAAAAGAGATTTTCAAGCTAGATTTCTGGAGAAATTTAATATAATATGTTGTTTTCATTATGAAATTTTAATAAATCCCTGAAAAAGCATAGAAAAGAGAATTTATTATTAATGTTTTAGGTGATGGAAAAATACGACTCTTAATACTTTTTCACTGAAATTTCATGTAATAAATGTTTTTTTTTATCAAATAATAGTTTGAGTCGGTTTTAGCCAATGCGCTTTTTGATATCCAAAATTTATTTAAACTTTACTTAAATTTACTTCTCATTATTTGTACAAATTTCCATTAAGTTACGAATTATATTAATGACCTCATTAATAAGTAATATTACGGTATATTATTTTCCTAAAAGTTTCCTAAACATTTTCTTATTGTAATAAAATCTTTAACATAAATTTTAGTTATTATTCTAACGGTAATATTCAGCACTTTATGAAAAAATAATGTGGTTTCAACATTTAATTGTTAAAATGCAATTTTAAAATAAAAGTTTACCTTTTGAAATTAAATAGATGAATATATTTAATAGTTTTTATATTTAAATTGTCTTAAATTTTCACGTAATTTTTTTATATATTGAAATTTTGAGAACATTCTGGATTTTTTAATTAAACTTTGTCTTATCACACTCAGTTTTTTAAGTCGGGTGAGGTTTGTATAAATTCCGGATCCACATGGCCTTTCTTCTCAATCATGATAAAAAAAATTTCAAACATCTCTTGTACTTAATTCACGACCACCCACCACCGCTCCTCAATTTTTTCCTTCATAATTTATTCACTTACAATACTTGCTAAACACGCAACCTTCATTAAAAGTACGCCATTCTTTTCCTTTAAATTTTCTCCAACATTTGACACCTTTCATTTGGTACACACCTTTCTTTCAACATCAATGAGTCTTCTCTTTTAACGTGCTACATTTTTTTACATCCTCTACCTGATTAAAAATTTAGGGGCGTGTGTCTTTCTTCCACTCTCGATAATCTGCCTTTACTTTTCCTTTCCTTACACTATACCAGCAGACCCATAGTAACTTTATTAAATAGTTTAGGTGTCCTAAAATTGACGTTTTTTAATGAAATTTAAATATTTGTTTTTATATACCAAACTCGGGACTTTCCACATATTAGTCTTTTTATCGAAAAATACTCTTGCTTCTGTTTTACCTATCACTACATCAATTTAACTTCTAAAAAATGATTACACTTGCCTTCATTTCTTTATATCATTCTCTTCCTTTATATCACTTCTTTCTACAACATTAAACCACATCTAAATTCAACACTACGAACTTCCCTTCACCATCAGACTCACCGCACTCTTATTTCCTAACATAATTTTTCCAACCTCACTTTCGCTAATTTATCTGGGTTTCGGTATAAACTCCTCTACAAAAAAATTGTCGCTTTTCTCTCTTAAAGAAGCTGATTTCTTCAGCATTTGAAAAAAATAATGTGTTTTTCATTGAAATGCATAAATTTTCATCTTCTAAAATAAAAGTCCAACTTAGTTTATAAATAGTACCTTGAAGTGGTTAATTAACTGATTTTGTTGTGTCTATAAATTTACGTCTCCTCTCTCTCAACTCACACAATAATCTCATTATTTATTCACACTGTCTATTTATATAACAACAACGGACTAGGGTTCATATCTAAGTTGTGAAAACCTGTTTTAATAAAAACAAATATATTAATTCTTCTAAACAGGGACATATGATTAACTAACCTTCCTGACTCTTATTACTTATTTTTTTCACTTGAAATTATACAGAATACACCTTTAGACACTCCCTTCTTTTAATATAAGTTTCACTCCTGAATATGATCCCCTTACTTCATAATCACTGAACCACTCCTCTTACTCAACACCTTTTGACAATTATCTTATTTCGCGCTTAAAATCTTGGTTATTAACTTAATGAAGTCTTCCTCATCTTTTATACACGCGGTATTTTCCTTCAGGCATTCTCGTTATCAATTAATACCATCAACTCGTGATTTTCATCCCTTAAATGAATATGCTTTATTTAAAAATCCTTTTACTTTCTTCCCTACTACCCCCCTTCACTTATAAAACTCATGCAAGAACCGTAAATTTATCTAAGCTCAGTCTTTTCTTAAGGCTGTCCTTACTATACTCTGACCTGCTTTTTTTAATGCAAATCTCTAAGTCAAACATATTATCTATTTTATTCTCTCTATATTACTGGTAGGATTTAATTTTAGCCCCCCTTTTGGGTCCAACTACACTCTCTCAAAACTCCTAAAACTACAATTAATACCCTCATACGATTAACGCTTTGTTGAACCACCGCTGGTTCTTACGGGGAAAAACTAAAGCAATTGTAATCAACTTCCCGAGGAAACAATTACGACGTACTTTCTATTGTTCTTCTAAAAATTTTCTTTCTAAACTACATTTACATCACAATTTCTCTTAATTTAATTTAGAACTCTAAAAAGTACGATTTTTCCTAAATTTCAACATTTGAAATTATTTGTTAAATCTTAAAATTTGATTTTTTAACGGTTTTTCAGCATTTGCAAAAAATAATGGTGTTTCATTGAAATGCTATTGTCCAAAAAGCAGAAAAGTGAATTTATTAATCAGTTTTAGGTGTCCTTAACTTGGCGTTTTTTCTTAACTGCTACATCCTACCTCATATATTTGGCTCTTTCTTTCACTCCAATACTCTCTCAAAAATTTATTAATCATTATTGTTGGGTAGTTGGCAAAACCATGTCTTTGGGGTCAGGTAAAACAACAAATCTACCCTTAATGGCCCTTCTTTAAAAATTCATAAAGACACTTTTTCTTAATTTTCACCATAAATCACCAACATTTTTATCGAGCACTAAAAGTACCGATTTTTTCTAAATTTCACCATTTGAAATTCACTCATCTTTGGATTAAAATCATTAAAATTTGCTACTATTCCTTTATTATTTCAGAAATTCATTTTATTCTCTATCTTGATTATCACTATTGTTAATTATCCAATAAGATTATGATAAATTTCAGGTAATTAGTTTCCTAGAAAAACGTAAGGAATTTATTACACTCAGTTTCTACGGATTGTTCCCTTAATTTGACGTTTTTTTTACATGATTATACTTTTCTAAATTTGTTTTTCTTAATATACCCATTACATCATTTTCATTAGTTGTACGAAAATATACCCCTCGCTTTTAATACATTAAATTCTACACTATCTACAAATTACGCCCTTTTCTTAAATTTTCCACATTAAAAAGGCATTATTTATGACACTTGCAGTACCTGATACAAGATTTATTCACTCAAACTTCTTGTTAACACCCTCTCTGATATATATATTAATGTTGAATTCTTAAACACCTTTGTGGAGTTTTTTCAACGGTACTTAATTTTCACGTCCACTTCTTTGAAAACATCCGTTTACTAAAATGCTCTTGTTTTTACTTCATTGAACATGTCTCAAATTCTCAAAAAAATGCATTGAAATAGAGAAATTTATTAATTGTTTTAGGGTGTCTTAAATTGTTTTATTTAAGTTTTTTACTAAATTTCATATTTGCTTTTTATATACCCTTAAGATTTTACAAGAATACATCAAAGAACTCTGAACATTTTAAACTAATAAAATAAAATGTATCATAAGATCTGAATAACTTATCCACATTCTTTCTGCCCAAATTGAATCTTCTTCTATAAACATCAATTTAGAACTCTTAAGTAACGAATTCTTTCTCTATTCCCTCAAGATGTGGGTCAACATTATGAAACTCTATTATATCGGCTTTAAATCTTAAACATTGAGGCCTTCTTTTATCCAGACGGGTATTTTTAAGCATTTGGAAAAAATAATGTGTTTCATTGAAATGCTAATTTTCAAAAAAGCAGAATTTCGCACTCAAACATTTCACTTTCTATGATTTCTAGGGTTGTCTAAAATATAGACTCTGTTCTTCCTTTTCTTCATGAAATTTCAACTATCTCGTCTTTTATAATTACCCTCAATACTTTTTCATTTAGGTTGCTGAAAAACATGTTTTAATAAAAAACATATTTATTACATTCTAAATTTACTTTGCTTTTCTCCTTAATTTATTCTTCCACATTACAAATTTAAAGCTCTTAAAAGTACGATTTTCCCTAAATTTCAACATTTGAAATTCATTTGGTAAAATCTTAAAAATTGAGTTTTTAACGGTATTTTCAAGCTTTGAAAAAAAACTCAGTGATGTTTTCATCCTAAAATATTTGAAAACCTATTTCAAAAAGCAGAAAAGTGAATTTATTAAGGTGATATGTAGATGTGTCCTTAAATTTTGTACTCGTTCCTTTGTTTAATTGAATTTCAATCACTTTCGTATTTTATATACCTAAACTATTTCCATTAGCTTGTGAAAACACTGTTTTTAGTAAAACAATTTTACCTTCTATAAATTACGCTTTTTCTTTTACTCATTTTCACATCTTACAAACTTTAGAACTGCTTAAAAGTACGATTTCCTTCTTTAATTTATACACTACATTTGAAATTATTTTGTTAAATCGTTATAAATTAACAATTTTAAAGTACTTTTCTCAAGCATTTGAAAAAATATGTGTTTTCATTGAACACTAGCCCTCATTTTCTAAAAGTCCATTAGAAAAGTGAATTTATTAATAGTTTTAGGTGTCTTCAATTGTCGTAAAATCTTAATAGAAATTTTCCAACTTTTGTTTCTACATATACCAAAAACTTCTTCATAAGGAGTCAAAACCTATGTTAATCAAACAGAAAATTATGACTTCCAAAATTACGTTTTTCTTTCTTTAAATTTAAACCATTTACCAACTCCAAAATGGACCGATAATCCTACAACACTCTTCTTGAAAATTTACTGGAGATTCCAAGCAAAAACCTTAAAATTGAGTTTTAAAACTGTATTTCCAGCATTTGAAAAAATAATAGTGTTTCATTAGAATGCTATCGCAAAAAAAGCAGTTAAAAGTGAATTTATTATTTTAGTTCTTAGGTGTCTTAAATTGCACGTTTTTTAATTTAAAATTTCAATCATTTGTTTATATATTCCAAATTTTTCATTAACTCAGCTTGTGATAATATGTTTTGAGTTTCTTTATTTAATACAACCCATCGACAATTTCTAAATTAGATATAACTTATTTCTTTTCACTATAAATTTTCATATTTATCCGTACAATATTAGAACAGCTTTTAAAAAGTTAAGAGTTTTCGAAATTTTAGAAATTGTAAGCTTCACTTATTATATATGTAAAAAAGATACCTGAAGATTGAATAAAAAAGGTCATTATTTTAAAGAGCAACTTGGTAATTAAAAAAAAATAATGTGTTTATTCACAATTTTTGACATTAATAAATTTCAAAAGCTGAAAATTAAATATATTTATAGTATTATTATAATAACGTAAATATTTTACGAGTCTAGTTTATGATTTAATTTTAATATTTGTTTTAAAATACTAACAAATTAACTAACAAATTAAGAATAAACTTTCCCTTATTTTGAGAAGTGAAATAAATTAAAATTTAACTCTTAACTGTACCAGTTAACTTTGATAATAAAGTTCAAATTAAATTTGAAAGTTAGATAAATAAGTCTCCTTGATTTATTTCGAAATTTTAAAAACTTATTTAAAATTAGTTTGTAAATCTTAACTATGATGTGATTCTTAACTTGGTATTTAAACACAATTTGAATGTTATATTGTTTTTAAATAGTGAAAGAAAATAAACTCTGAATTTATAGCAGAATTAACAAGTTAAATTTTTAAATAGTCTTTTAGGTTAGTCTAAAATTGACGGTTTTTTTAATGAAATTTAAAATATATTGTTTTATATTAATCTATTACCAAAATATTTCATTATTATAGTTTATATTGTAGAAATTCCTCGTTTTAATGAAATTAAATATTCAGAGAACTAAATAAAATACGTTAACCTTAACTTTTTATCTAAAATTTTCACATTCACTCAAATTTCATAAAAAACTGCTCAAAAGTAATAACCAATTTAGAAAAAAGTTTTACTAACAAGTTTTGATTAAAGTTTTATTTTCACTTAATTGTAAACTTTGAGGAGAATGATTTTGTATACAAGCATCTTTTACATGGAAATTGGAAGGTAAATGTATATTGAAAATGTATTTTTTACATTTAAAGCCAATTTCAAAAGAAGAAGAAAGAAGAATTTTATTTATAATTGTTCTTCTTATTCATGATTATTCCTGTTATTTGAATAAATTTATAGTTTACACATAACTTATGCTTTTATTATATAATTCTAAGGCCCAGATTTCTAAAAGGACTAAAACAAATAGTGGGAAAAACACAAATGTCATTTATAGGACTTTTATTGCATTTTCACTTTCTATATTATTTTACTTGTTCTTCTTCTCAATTCAACCTTCAGAGACTTTATATTCTCACTTTTTTCAGAAATTCTAATAAATAACACAAACTTTAAAACAAAAAATTTAGAAACTCATAAAAAAGAAAAGAAAATATATATATAAAAAAAAAACAAATTTTATATTCACATTATAGTCATGATAGAATTATGGGTTTTGTTGTCACTTAATCTTTAAATTGGTATGTTTTAACTGCTTATTTATTTTTTATGTCAGGATTTTTGAAATCCCTATATTTATGTTTCTCATAACTTTGATTAATTAGCACTCTTTATTTCAAAATGTCATAAAGAAGCAGTTAAGAAAATAAAAAATTTTTAAAAAAATGTGGTTTTTTTTTTTTGATTGTATTATGAGTTTAACAGCCCAGTTTATATATATTCAAACTATTTATATATGTTTTATATTTCTTGATAACTATAACCAAATATACTTCTATATTAGTTGTTGATAATAAATACACTTGATTTATATAAATAGAATAAAATTTCATATTTCAAACTAATTTAAAAAAATTATGACGATACTCTTTTATATCTATAAAAATTATACCTTGCCAAATAACAAAAATTAATTTTAAAAAATATAATTTAGTTAACGTTAATAATTAATTATTACCTATAAAATTTCAATCAAAATATTATTCCCTTCTGATTACCTTTTAAAATGCTCAATAAAATATTGAGAATTTATTTATAATTTTACTTGGATAATTAAATAATTTATCAAAAAAATTAAGAAAAAATTATAATGTAGTTTATTCATTGAAATAAATCTAAAGTAGCTTAAAAAGCAAGAAAAAGAATGGAAATTTATTTAATAATTAAGATATTATACTTTTAAAAAGGAATTGATATTTGAAGTAGCATAATTAAGTCGAAATAATTTACCAAATATTTTAATGATATTTTAAATAATTTAAATATATACTTAATAATAATGAATATAATTTTCACTTCAAGTCAATGTAATTATAAATGACTTTTGTAGAAAATTCAATAATTATAAATACATTCTGTAAATATTTATAATACCATTCATTAATAATCTCTTTATAAAATTGTAAATATATTATTTACAATAATTTAATTAATATATAAATAATTAAAGAGATGAAAATTATCGAATTTGCTGATCTTTTAAATTTCTTCTACGTTACATTTGAAATTAATTCATTTTGCAAATAATTCATTTAAATTAGAAATATTAATTATTTATTAAACGAAAATTTATAAATGTCTCATCTAGCATATTTTTAAACAGAATTTTTGTTTAAATTTTCTTTTAGATATGATAATAGGTATTAATATAAATAATTCATTTCTGGAAATAAAAATCACATATAAAGTGAAATTTTAAATTATATAATAAGTATATTATTAAAATGGTAGATTTTAAATTCTAAAGTAGAACGTTATTTATAACAAGATGAAAAAACATTATCACAAAATGAAAAGAAAATATGGCTACCTATAATAATAACCAAAATTTAATTTATCATCATATTTTAAGATTAGTTAAAAAACCTGTTTTATTAAATTACAATAATCAAAAATTAAATTTTAATAAATAATTCTAAAAAAAATTTTATTTTAACATATTTTCAACAATAATTTTAATACAATAAATTTTTTAAAATAAAAAAAATTTTACAAATTGACTAACGTGTTAGGAAAACATTTATTTTACAACTATATATGAATAAGTGGATTAACAGATTTAAAATTCTTAAAATTGTAAAGTTTTTTAAACACAGGTATATTAATCATTATGAACATTTTATATCTCTGATAATACTGTCTTTATAAACAATTCAACTGATGATACATAACTTTTACTTTCACATTAAAAAGCTCAGAAAAAGCAGTAATTACATATTTTGAGTTATAACATGGATCCAATCAGTCGTTCTTAAAATTGACGTTATTTCGTAAAACGACAATTTTACGTATTTGTTTTTATGTTAAACCTTGTACTTATACATTTTCACTAATTAAAATTCCTAATAAGCCTCATCGTTTTACATTATAAAAAAAATTTAACTTCCAAAATCCAACCTTTTATTTTAATACTATAAATTTATCAATACATCAACTAAATATACTTTAAAAAAGATAAAATTAAAGATAATACACGAATTAATAATTTTTTATCTCTTCGAAAATTTTAAACAATTTAATGTTAATAAGTTTAAATTTAACTGAGATTATAGAATCTTACTTTTAAGGAGAAATTCCTTTTACAACTCAAGGTTAATATTTATTATAAGTCAATACATTTATTATGAACTAACAAATAAAAAGTCAAATGTGTTTTCAAATTGAGATAACAATGCTATTTAATCCATAAAAATATAACTCAAAAAAGCACAAAAAAGTATAAAATCTTATATTAATTAATAAGAGAAATTTATCGTGTGAGGATCAAGAACAAGATGATCAGATTTATTATTAATAGAATTAATTATCAATTATCAATTGTTTTTGCTTTTATCTTCTAATTTCCTTGTAATATTTGCTAGAATGAAATTAATACCTGATATATTTTAAATTAAAAAATATTATAACATTTCTAAATTTTCCCGATTTTATTCATTTTAATTATTTCAATCATATAAACAAAAACATTTATGATTAACACTCTTTAATAGTTAAACATGAATTTTTATACCATAAACTAAAATATGAAATAAATTTCTTACATAATTTGAGAAATTATTGACTGTTAAATCTCATAAAGATATAAATTGAAATTTCATTTTAATTAGTATATTAATTTTAAGTCATTTTGAAATTCAAAACTAAGATGTATTTTAATTAAGAGAAAATGCGTGTGAGGATCAAAAACAAGATGAGTAGGATTTATTAAATAAGTTTTAGTGTACGCTTTAGCAAATTTGAAACCGAACAAAAACATAACGTAGGTAATGGTAACAATATTTTTCTTCTTTTTATATTTATTTTAAGAATATTATTAAATATATTTCATTATTATTAAAGACTCATTTCATATTTTCTAGTAAATAAAATTGTCAAACTTTCTTACAATCATGAAATTTTAATCATTTTCTTAAACTTTTTGAAAAGTACTAAAAAAATTAAAACTCTTTAAAAGTACTGAACTATTTTTCTATACCCATTTCATACATTATTCTTGAAATAATTTGTTTAAAAATTTCATTAACATATTGAAGTTTTTTTAACGGTATTTTAAGCATACTTTTCAGCATTTAAAAAATATAATGTGTTATTTCACTTTAGAAATTTATGTTAAATCGATCAAAAAGCAATGAAAAGTGAATTTATTTAAATAGTTTTCAGTGATGTTCTTAAATTTACGTTTTTTTAATGAAAATTTTACAATTAGATTTTTGTATTTTTATAATATATTATCACAAAATTTTTTTTATTTTAGTTTGTTGAAAACTACCTAGTTTAGTAAAGAACATTTCTACGGATGAAGGGAATACATTGAAAGAGGTATGGGACACCGTTCAATATCATTTTTCATTAAATTTATTTTACATCACATTACTTAAAATTCTATGCAACTCTTAATAACAGTAAACGATTTTATTCCATTATAAATTATCAACAATTATTGAAATTAATTCTGTTAAATCTTAAAATTGAGTTACTAATCTTGACTGTAATATTTTTCTTCAATTGTCATCATTAATAAAAAATAATTTAGTTTCTCAAATTTGAATATGCATATTTAATATCAAGTAGCAGAAAAAGTAGAATTTTAATATAATAGTTTTAACAGGTGTACTTAAATTGACGGTTTTCTGTTAATGTAAATTTATATTCTTAATTATACATATTATATTTATGTTATTTATATAACAAATAATTTTTAATTAGTTTTGACAACATGTTTTTTTTATAATAACTCTATTAATGTTTAATTCTCTTTCTCTTTTATCGTACGGCTTTTTTTCTTTAAAATTTTCACATTAAAACTGCTCGAGGGAAAATTCTACTTAAAAGTAACTGTAAATTGATGGATAGTATTGAGTGATAATAACTTCACTATTTGAAATTATAGTTAAGGGCTTTATTAAATCTTAAATATGAGTTTTTAACGGTATTTTCCTCATACATTTTGTGAAAAAATACAATGCTAGATTTTCAATTGAGAAATCGCCAATTTCCAAAAAGACAGTTTATTATAAGTAAGAATTTATATTATCTTGTTTTATGATGTTCCTTAAATTATAAGACGTATTTTTATAACGAACTTTTCAATTTATAATAGTTTTTTCCTCATATTACTTGAAAATCAAAAACAATTTAATTTCAATTATTGTGAAAATATGCACTTTAGTAATTTATAACACAGGTGCAGAATATTTCTTTCCTTTCTAAAATACGCTTTTATTTTCTTCAGAAAATTCTTCACATTACTTACGATTTAGACCTCATAAACAGTAAACGAATTTTAAATACTCTGCTAAAATATTTCAACATTTGATATATTATTAGTCAATATATTAACATACCTGTTTCCGTTACGGCAGATTAACCTTGGTCTCAAGAGTCCAATACTACTCCTCCCTTTTAATCCTGCAATTGTGCGGTGGAATCCAAAAAACCTTGCCAAACCAGTTAATTTCATCGTAAAGTTTTCCAATTCAGCAATATCCACAAACCACCGTATGCATTCTTAATGTTCATTGACAACAAGTTATCATGAAAGGGGAGGGAATGGCCCTATCTAACTTCGCCCAGTTTTAGAGTAACCTAGACTGAATTTTTGAACAGGAGGTGATCCAAATACACTCTATGCAGACCTAAAATCCTTACGTTTGCGTGAACTTAGCGGCTGCCCCCGCAATGAATCCCCAATCTGGGAGACTTTTCCCTTCGCTTCTTTACACCTTGGCAATCCGTAAAGTAATATAAGTAATTTTTAGTATAACTCTCCTCTCCTCTTCCTCTCTCTCTCTCTCCTCTCTTCTGTTCTCTCCCTCACTCCTCTCTCTCTTCTCTCGATATATATATATAATATAAATATATATAATATATATTAATTATATGTATTATATATATATATATATATTATATAATATTATAATATAATTATATATATATAATAATATATATATATATATATTTATATATTCAATTTATATAATATATAATTATATATATATTAATATAATAATATATATATATATACTATTATATATATAATATATATATATATATATATAATTATATATTTATATATATATAAATATATATAATATAACTATTATATTATATATTATATATATAATATTATATTATATATATATATAATTTATATAGTATATTAATATATATATTTTAATAATAATTATATATATATATCTATTTAATATATATTATATTATATATATATATTAAATAATTATATATATATATATTATATATATAGGCACTTTTTCCCTTTAAAAGGATCGGTTACATAAAATACATATATCGAAATATCCCTCAAAACTATTACCACTTGGACCGTGACTGTTTTAACTTTAAACTCCCCAATAGAAAAGAGAAAAAGTGCCA
>JABUQX010071178.1:0-7500 GCA_015478945.1 Trachelipus rathkii
AAAGAGAGAGATCATCATCCGTTCCTTTCCATCCTAATATATATATATATATATACTATATATATATAGTATATATTATATATATATATATAATATATATATTATATATATATATATTATATATTATATATATATATAATATATATATATTATATATATATATATATATTATATATTTACCATCATCTACCTTTTTTTCCCTCAAGACTGCGGGCTAAGGCGCGTGACATGCATGGAAACAGAAAATAGTAAGAAGAATATGCATAAAGTCCGACAAAAAAGCCCAGCTTACCTTATCTATAACTACTTAGTGAGAAACTCGTCGTCAGAAATCCACCCTAGAGCTTCACGGGACCGCGACGGGCCCTCACTATCGTAAATCGTCAAGTGTGGGTTCATCCCCTGGCCCAGGTTGGGCCACAACCATAAACCCCTCACAAAACCCCGCCTATTCACTCCTATTATGCACTTTCCTTCTCGCCTCTGCCAAACTCACATTTCGTCCTCTTCCACGACCATTTTATTTCATGACTCATACCAATTTTATTTCTTCGGCTCTCCAGCCAGGTCGATTCCCAACAACACTCACCACTATACATCCGCTTAACCAACCGACTCATCATCTCATCCTTTCCACATGACCAAACCATGTAACGTACTTTGATTTATTCTCCGTTCATTTAAACCCTTTCTTTCTTCACACCAATATATATATATATATATATATATATAATATATATATATATACATATATAATATATATAATATATATAGTATAGTATATATATAATATTATTATACTATATCATAATATATATATATTATATATATATATATAACCTTTAATTCTAATAAAAACTAGCTATCACAATATAGGTGATCTATAAAACTACCTTAGTTCCCTGAATTGTATGTTATTTCTAATCAGGCTTAGTTGTAGTGCATTTAAATTCATGATGTCATAGTAAAAAATCCATTATTAAAACAAAATCAACCCAATACCAATGCTCGGGAAATTGATGAAAAAGTCAAAGTTGAAAAGTTACAAAAAAAGTTTTTTTTCTAACCTTCTGCGTCCGTAAGGCCAGCTTCATTCATGACAGACACTTGTTCAAGTGCTGCGTCGTCAGTTGTGTAACCACCCGTACTTTCCCGATCTAAAAGGGGTTCAGAAGCAGCTCCATCATCGTCTTCGCTCCATTCAGACTGACTCGTTTCGTTCCCATCAGTCTCCTATTATTATTATTATTATTATTATTATTATTATTATTATTATTATTATTATTATTATTATTATTATTATTATTATTATTATTTACTATTGCTATTTTAATTAAGAATTTAATTAATATTTTTGATTAAATAATCTTATATGGTTTTGTAGGTGATGAAACGGAAGACAGGACAGAATAATGGATCTACTGAGATTAGGAGGTAAAAGCTCTTGCAATGCAGATTGCAATGAGCGTAAATTTGCGGTTTAGGTTAATTTGTTATATATATATAATAATTATTTTATATATTCTATGGAATAAATTATTGTGCCACCAAGGACACAAAATATTACTCATTTAAAATATAAATTAATACATGATTTCATTGTAAAATATCGTATGAAGATCTGTTGAACAAAAGAGAAGATGAGTGCCATAAGAAGAAGAATAAATGAATTGCAAGACTGTTTACCAGTAATAAAAGGGGGTTCATTTGTGGCCAAATCTGAAATAACTTTAATGTGCAAGACCCTTATTAAACATCACATATACTTTAATTAATTATAACTCACTCATATTACCTACTCTTAGCTCACATCATCCTTTATTAATCAATTTTAATTACTATCTTCTCAATTAATATTATGTACCCATAATTGTAATTTATAATGGTTTATCAGTGATTATTCATTATGTTCGATCCTTAAACCCAATTGCTTAAACTTAAGCATACTTGTATTATTTTGAGGGTTCAAAGGACACAATACTGTGTTGCAATTAGTTAGACCCCTTTCAGAAATTGTATATCATTAAATATTCTATTATTGTTTTATAACTGTTAACCTTACAAAATAATATTGTAAATTATTTTTTTTCTGAATAAACTTTTGAAATTTGAAAAGTAGTAGTAGGGAAGCAAAATAGGTAGTTTTTAACTTTAATAACATTGAAAAAATTCCTCACTTAAGCAATAAATAGTTAATGGAAAAGAATTGGTGTCAGGGTCTTCCGATTTCAAAACTGTAGAGGCAATCGGTAGAATGAGTCCGTATAAAAGAAGACTCAGTAATTGGTTAAAATATACAGAATAAAATAATATAGGAACGCTTATGAAGTTAGAAACGTTTGGAGTTCATAGTACTTATATATTTGTAAGAATGTTTTAAAGAGACTTAACTAAAGAAGAGGAATGGATTGAAAATATTACATGAACTATTTTAATATATCGCGGTAAAGATGCACTTTTTCTATACCTGTGGAAATTGTAGATAAAAGAATAAAAACAGAATATGCAAGAATAACAAACACACAACAAAAAAAAGAGAAGTAGTCTAAAGGAGAATATGAGTTCCAAAAAACTCGTACTATTATTATTATATTGTAGATAAATAAAAATAAAATATGCAAGAATAATAAACAAACAAACAAAAAAGTGAAGTAGTCTAAAGGAGAGCATAAGTTCTAATAAACTTATTATTATTATTATTATTAATATTATTATTATTATTATTATTATTATTATTATTATTATTATTATTATTATTATTATTATTATTATTATTATTATTATTATTATTATTATTTTTATTATTATTATTATTTTAGATAAATGAATATGCAAGAATAAGAAACAAACAAATAAAAAATAGTAGTAGTCTAACACACGAAATTTGCACTGCAACGATTTCTAGCTGAATGAAAATTAGCGAGAGTGATAGGAGAACGAGAATTTTCCACCCCCGATAGGCACTGTCTCTAGCCTGAATGGCCAGGGAAAAAGCACCGATCGAACCATGGATTATGAGGAAAGAAAGATTTTAGTTTTAGAAGGAATGAATGAGGAAAGAAAAATTTAGCTGAAGAAGGAATAAACCTGCTCATCCCATCAACGATTACAGCTCCCTCCTTATCTTTTAAATCTTTATACATCTATCATTATTCCTTATTGAGGTAGCCAATTTGCTATCATCTGCAAACTTGGAAACCTTACATTTAAGTCCCTGATCTAAATATTTTATACATGTATGAGGAACAGCCCCTCTTAGAAATCGTTACGGACCACAAACATGTCTCCTCATTTCATTTATAATAAATACTTTTTCATTTTCATTGATATTTACTACTTTATTATCTTTTATTATATTTATTATTATTATTATTATTATTATTATTTTATTATTTATTATTCATTATTATTATTATTATTATTATTATTATTATTATTATTATTATTATTAATTATTATTATTATTATTATTTAGATACAATAAATATGACAAGAATAAGAAACAAACAATAAAAATAGTAAGTATCTAACACACGACATTTGCCACTTTTTCATAAATATTTTTGGGGAATTTTTTTGATAATCTTTCTTCTTTTCTATTTCTTTTTGAAAGTGTGACATTTAGCTCTTATAAGCTTAAATTATTTAATATTCAATTATTTTATTAATTTTTTGTTTTTTTTAAAGAATTAACCACCACTTGACCCTATTCAGGGACGGGAAAGAAAACCGCTACACTCACTCAAGTCCAAGGCCTAATGCATATCTCTTAGGTGAGTGAAGATGAAGGTTTTAAAGAGAGGAAGTTAAATATAGCAGAAAAAAACTGTGATGACAAAGAATTTCAAAGAAAAAGAAGAAGCTATATTATATATTTATATATATATATATATTATATATATATATATATATATATATATATATTATATCATACTGTGATACCTATTAATCAAGGAGACATAACACATACCTACCTCACTCCACTACCCCCCCCTCACTCCAATACTCTATCATACCCTATCACCTAACCTATACTCACTACTACCTACCCCTCTCACTACCTACCCATAACCCCTTCATCACACTACCTCACTCCACATACCCATACCTACTCACCCTAATACACCCCCCATCACAACCACTTCAGTCGATGCACCCAGATCACCATCGAGTACTCGGCATAACTCCCCCGCGTAATCCCGCTCGACTTCATCATTGACGGTATCGCCTACTCCCCGGTAATTTTGTGAGATAGTAGTATCGTATCTGGCAAAATTTTTGCCGATACCTTTAACGCGATACCCACAACATTTTGCGTCTTTAAATTGATTTCGATATATATATATATATATATATAATATATATATATATATATAATATAGTATATATATATATATATCATATATTATTATAAGTATATATTTATATAGTAATATAATATATATATATATATATATATATATTAATATCAACGTACCATGTCCCGCATTGCTGAAGTGTGGTGTTGGTAGTTTGAAAGGTTTTGAGCTTATCAACACCATTCACGGAAAGCTACGATTGATAGGAGGTTTTTCAGCACATTTTCCTAGTCAGACGAATAGAATTTAAAAATCTCTTCAATGACTCGACGATTCCGAGAAGGGTAGCCTTCACTCCTTTGTAGAAATTAAAGTTTCAGAATTTCCTTCTTTTTTTAATTTTGCATTTTAATATAATATAATATATATATATATATATATAAATATATATATATTATATATAGTATAATACTATAATATAATATATATATTATATATATATATATATATATATTATATATATATATATATAATAATATAATTATATATATATATTATTATATATATATATTATATATAATAATATATATATATATTTCCGCAATTTCTGATAGTCTCCCTATCTAATCTGATACTACTGTATGGTTGTTTTAATATGGCGTTTTCGTTTTTTATTTGCGCTTTGCGAAACGTAAGAAAGGCTCGAGTTTGCGTTCGTTTTTGTTAAACCGCAAAATCGTAAAAAAAAAATGCTCACCAAACGTAGGAATTTCCTTAATTCTATAAGGTTGTTATTCCTGTGATTAGCGGAATTTAGCGACGTTCTTACGAAAATGTGGTAAACCATAAAAAATGACCGCGTGTAGGCCCGTTTGGAATTGATGAAATAATTTCTTTCATAAAATCAGCTTTAAATCTAAATTTCTTCCAAATCGATAAACTCCATCACAATTAGTTGATCCATTTTTTTGTAATATAAACCATTTGTTATAATAGTTTTATTTCTGTTTATTTCCGTCGAACGAGCTTCCATCACAACAGGATTTCATTGTTTGCAAAATATACAAAAAGTAAGACCTCGCAAGAAATTGTGTCCGTTTTTGCACGAAATCAGGCAATTTAGTACAGGCAATCAGGAGTGCCAAGAAGCTTATGGATATTTAAATTTAGTTTAAGTGTTTTATTTAAATATATTCCAATTTTTTAAGTTCTTCACCTTTAGAAGTAATTTTGAAGAATGGAGAATTTTTTGAAGGAGATATACGGTGCCTATTGAGGTCATATGTGATCTCTGACAGCTGAATTCTCTGGTTGAGAGTTGGGGAGATTAAGTTTCGAAAGGAAAATGCCCATGCTTTGAAGGCTCGCGATCTTTAAGTTGTAGGAAAGTTGTTGAACCTACATATGTCGATGTTTACAGTTGGCCATTTAATATTTGTAAACGAATGTGTGACCTCAAGTTCATGGGGATGCTTTTCTTTAAATCTTAAAGAAACTGCCAAATTGAGTTGTTGTTAATAAAAGATATAAGAAACTTGCATTGTGGAGAGTTTTTGTTTAAGATATTTCTAAATCTGAAAGTGAAGATCATTGGAAAGGGGTCCAATGCAGGGAAGCCGAGCATAAACAGGAAGTTTAGGAACATCATATGCAGTAGTTTTAACGGCGATATAATTGTTAATGAGAACTGGTAAACAAGTTTTTATCAAAACGTTTAGAGGGATAAAAGGCTAACCTAGAAATTTCAGAGAAAGGGTATTCTTCATGGAAAAAAACTTCCAAATCAGAACAAATAACAAAGGCTGTGTGTATGCGGGACCTTTAGACGCGCAAATTTTAATGATTAAAGGAGATAGAAATACAGAAATTAGTTCCAAGTAAAGTATGTAGTTGGGCTTGCGATATATATAATATATATATATATATATATATATATTACATATAGTATATATATATATATATAATATATATATATATATATATATATATATTATATATATTATATATATATAATATATTACATATATATATATATATATATATATATTTATATATTATATTTTATTTACATGGGACTAATTTCTTTAGTTCTATATCCTTTAATCATAATTGTAATAATACGAAGCGTTTGCGATAGAATGAATTTTTTAGTATTTCTTTGCTTTTAATTTAAGACCGTTTTCGTTTTTGTCATGTCATTGTGCTTACGCTCGAATAAGAAATGCTCACACAGTTTTTGTAGAAGTAATTTCCTGTTTCAGGGTTCAACACTTCTGGAAAAAGTCAGGGAAAGAAAATCATCAGTGGAAAGGTCAGGGAACCGCGTTTTTAAGATATGCTGAAAGTCAAGGAAAATTCCAAAAAAGTCCGGGAAATTTTAAAAATTTCAAACATATGAAGAATGATCCATGGACCAAGTACATATTTTTTATATATTTATTTTCCTTACTGGTATAACTGTGGAATGAGAATGATGTATTTGATAAGTGAATTGAAAGGATGGGCGAGGAACGACATCACAAAATCTACTTCTATCCTGTTACTCTTTCTATTTTAGTTCACTATTACTACTATTCTTTCCTATTCTGCGCCCGTAGAGGTTGTTCAGGAGTTCTATCCTTCCCCGATTGAAGTGATTGGTATAATGGATGTGTTTATTAGACTGTATGACTATGACTTATTGTTTATTATCCTTTTCTTTTTAGGAGATTTATACTATTTTGAGTTTTTTTTTTTTTTATAGGTTTGACGAAGTGATTTTGGATTTTTGTGCAGTTGATAGACGAAAATCTCTCAACACCAAACCATAACAAAATGTTTCTGATCAAACCAAAGATGTATTTCTAAAATCAAACTGCTTTTCTTTAAAATAGCTTCTTAGAACGTGATCATTTTTTACGAAGTTCCAAACGTCAGACCCACTTTGTCCATTCCTGTTCACAGATTTACAATGTCTCGTACTTAATATTATGGAAAGTTTTCTTAAGTCCAGTAAAATGCCTGCTACAACCAACAACTAAGCTTTTTGCATTAGATTTACATGACAAACTTGAATGCCAGACTGTGCAAATCGGTATTAATCTTGACTTTCAAAACAAAAAAAAAAACTTCTCAAAAAGTCACTTTGAATGAAAGTAATATCTCCTAAAATTCAAACTTGAATGCCAGACTGTGCTAATCAAAATGACAAAAAAGATATTAG
>JABUQX010071178.1:12500-17844 GCA_015478945.1 Trachelipus rathkii
ATCAAAGGAAGAATGTATTCTTGAAGAATAAATTTCCTTGTGAGAGGACCCATGTAAAGATTCATCACTGTGATGGCGAGTAAAATTCCGTAGTTTATGTCTAATACCAGCTTCTTCAACATGAGGGTATTGAGGAAACTGAGGCAATACTAGTCCTTTTCCAGTATTAGGCGTTCCTTTATTAAGAAGATTATTCAGATGTTTTCTTCGATCTAAACACTTGAGTTCTTTGGCTCGAATTCCTCTGTAAATAGGTTCTTTTATATTTTCATGGAAGCACTCATTTTTTTGCCAGTATGGTTCTAAGTCAAAATTATGATCTGGCAAAGCCTTACTTTTTGGCTGACAACATATATTGTTGTTCCGTGATGGGGGAACATTCCGATGTGGTCTATCGCAATGAGATGAAAGTATTTGATGCTGCATTTGCAAAGAATCAGAACAGCTAAATGGTACTTCAATTCTTTCTTTTCTTGGCTGATGACAAGCTGACGCAATAGAGTTTCCTAATGATTGAAGAAGTGGCTCTTGCTCATTTGATTGTACACATTTATGCGACACTTTATTTACCACCTTTTTCGGCTCAAAACACATACTTTGATCAGGGTAACAATGAACTTTACAATTTCGAGATGCGTCTCTGTTAGAAGAAATCTGAAGATTCAACTCTTGCAAATTGGTTGGTCTGGCAAATGAATGACTTTGCAGCGAATTCTTAGATGGAAGTTACGATAAAGATGTTGCATGCAACTCCACCTTTTATATTAAGATTGACAAAAATGCACAAACTTTATTATTTTTAATTTTTGTGCTACTGTTTGTGATATAAAAAACAGTTCATACCAGAATTATATAAAACCCTCAAATCTGTTGTTATGTTTTAGTTATACAAAGTTATGGTGATAGAAGGTTAGCTTTGACTTACTTGTTACATTTAAAAACTCAATAACAAAAAAATTCTACTTGTTCTGAAAAGGATTTCCTACATAGTTCAACAACATTGGTTGATGCTTCTGCTTATACATTATTTTTATTTTTTATTGTTTTTTGAGTTGGATTAGCTCCTTTGTTTTTTAATACATAAAAATGCTGAGTGCCATGAATTACAATTTCTTTCAGCATTTTAACTACAGTTTTCAATTTTATGATTAAATACCCCCATTAATACAACCTCCTAGTTCTTTATTTTTGTATTTGGGATTATGGAAATAATTTCCAAATTTTAATTCAGCTATACAATTTATGGTCCACGCAATCTGCTGTTTGCAATGTTGACAAATAGAACAACCAACCCTTTTGTTGTTTCAGTGTTTGTTTTTTGTTTGATTCACATCAATTTAGTTAGCTAAAGTATTGTTACTTTCAAATTAGTTGTGTATAGGTTTGCATTTGTTTTTTGAGTTTGTTTGTGTGTTCATTAACCCAGTTTTTACCTATTCTATTATGAACTTCAAATGCATTACTTAAAATTTCATCTAAATTTGGAAGGGACATTTGATTTACTATAGCGTCGGGCGGGGAGTGACCAGGCTCGCCTCTTTAGGAGGGGTGATTCGGTCCATCTAAATAAAAAATAATAAAAAAAAAAAAAAAAATTTTCGCTCATTTAACACATTGCCTGCCACGGGTAAATCGGTAAAACTTCTCCGGAGGCCACGTAAAGATTTTGCATTTCATATTATTATGATTAATGAAAATTCATATGTAGCTGAATTCTGTAAAGGTACAAAGTATTTACCGAAATATTTAATTTTATTGTTTTTTTTTAATTCACCAGCACCGTGTCTCTCATAAATGTGCGACATTGGTCCATGTCGCACCTATATGTGCGAACCAAGATGCACATAATGTGCGACAGACCTGTCGCACATACATGTGTGACATCTATTTCCTAATGTTTTTTTATATTTCAGAGCTAAAATACGCAAACTTATAAATATTTCAGAGGTAAAATAATAAAATTAATAATCAAATATTAAAAATAATAATAAAAAAAGTTGTAACACCACCTAAAGCTCCAATGTTAAATTAACATTCATATGCTATAGATATAGTATAGTATATATATAATAATAATATATAATATATATATATAATAAGATAAAATAATATATATATATAATATTATTCCAATTTTCATATGAAACTAAACATAAGGTAAAACTAGAACTGTAACACCGACGGCACGAGACTATAACCAAAAGTTTCCTCGCGCCCACGCTACTTCTTGAAGCAGTATATAATTGCATGTAATTTGTCTCACAGATTTGTGAGACGAGGCCTCAAACGAAGTCACTGTGTCGCACAAATATGTGCGACGAGGCCGCAAATGAAATATCACGATCGCACAAAGTGTTAACAAACCTTAAAATGCCAAAACTTAAATATTGCAATAACTCTTAATTCTAGAAAGTTTTATATTTTTAAAATTTAGAAATTAGGGTACAAAAATGTCCTTCAATAGAATTTCACTTTTGAAAAATGTGAGTTTTTTTAACTTCGTTTATAAAAGAAAAATTGAGATGATTAATTATTTTTTCAGTCGATACACTTGTATGTTTAGCTTTAAAAACTGGCCAAGTAAATTTTTGTTCCAAACAGTATTAGTGGCAAAAAAAATGGGGCCTAACTTGGTCCGATCTACCCCGCCGTATGATGGAGGGGAGACTCGGACCACCATTGTTTTTTCGTATTTTAATTAATAACATTTTATTATGTATAATTAATAAATATAATAAAAAGTTGTAGAGCTTAGATAATTTAAGTGAAAAATTTTAAAAATAATGAAATTTTAATAAAAAAAACGAATTTCAAAAAAAGTGTCAAATTTTTTTAGCAGAGAGGGGTGAATATACACCATTATTTTTATTCTTATTTTATTACATTATACATTGTATAGATAAGGAGGAATTTTAATATTGATATTAAATAATTATTATATTAAGTAAAAATTAAATATAAAATTGAATTTATAAACTTTACAAAAGACGAATTTAAAACAGATGCGCCGAGTCACCCCTCAATGTGTCCGCTCACCCTCCACGGTCAGCTGACTCTAGCGTTATTTCAAACTTTAATAAAACTTTATTCATTATTAATGCCAATATTATTTGTTTTTGTGTGCTTATTGGACCGACTTTTCAACTACCTTTGATTTACAAAAAAAAAAAATTCCAAAAAGGCATTAGAGAGCGAGAGACCAAGTGAGCCGAAGTGGTCCAGTCACCCGCGCAACATAATAGGTTTTATCATTTTCTTCAAGCCAATGCTGTTCACAAAAAATATTGACAAACATCCTAATTATTATTTTTAAGCTATCTATTGCTTTCTATCAACTTGCATCACTTGATCCAAGCTGTAAAAATCATTAGTAATCTTAATTTTAAAAGTTTGTCACCAACTGAAAATTGTTGTAAAGACTTGTTGCTGAAGCACTTTTTAATAAGTTTTTGCCATATTTCAAATCCATAACTAAAAGAAGTTTTCTTGTATAAAATTTTATAATGACCTTTAAGTTGCCTTCATCTACGTTGCATTCTCTCTAGCAAATTTATGTATTTCCTTAATATGAATTTCTTCAAATTTTTATAAATCTTATCAAAATCTTCAGATTTCCATCAAATTCAGGAAGCTTGAGCTCGGGTCGTTTTAAACCGGAGAAACCAATTCATTATAATTCATTATAGAGAAATATTATGTATAGGCTTATTTATTTCCAGTTCACTTATGAGAGACGAGATGTCAAAGGAATAATACTCATTTTTTTCACACATTTATCTGCACTTTCAAATGTGAATTCTTCACAATAGCTAAAATTTATTATGTTTATTGTTCATTCTACTTCTTTTTTAATTTGTTTTAAATTTAAGATAGGGAACCCTTAATCATTATTCAGTATATAAATCTTATCAGCTGTTTTTATTAAATAATTAGTAATAATGGACCTCTTTGGTTCCTCTTTGTTTAACGAGTCAAAACCTGTTGAAAAATAAGAGTTGGTTTGCCCCATCACTTATCATTTCTCAAACAAATTTTTAACTCTACATTTGGGTCCACTAAAGTATTCCATAATTAAAAAATTTAACTATCTTTATTTTTATATACTTAATATTAATAATAATTATTATTAGACAGTAGTATATTATACAGTAATATTATACTATATAAAATGTTATATATTATAATATTTTTTTTTCAGGTCCAGAGTATGAATCTATCTTCAAAAACTCTTATATTATCTTTTAATAAAATATTTGACAAAGTAATACTTCACTATGACAAGTTATTATATTTCTCTGATGGAGAGCGCAAGCGCGCGCTACTTATCGATTTCATTTTCTAACTGACATAATTCCCATCTGGCACAGGGCATCTTTTTCTTATGTACCTGTATGGCATCCTCAGCGATGCCCGATTGCTCAATTATATATAAATAGGAATTTTATGATAAACGTATTTTCTCATACAGGACTTGCTATTTATCTGTACAAAGTAGAATTCTTTTCTAAAAGTGGAAATAAAAGCTAAAAGGAATTCAATCTCATAAAAACGTATTGTATATCCCTTTATAAATTTTAATTAACTAAATCAAATTGTTTAAAAAAGTATACCAGACAGGAAGAACTCAGCAATTACTTGGCGTGTAGAAAGAACCATCCTGTCGACTGCGCCATAAACAAAAAAAATTATTATTAAGTAAACTATATATATATAATATATAAAATATTTGAAGGTGATACTTATCAGGCAGAATTCAAAAAATGTATTTTAATGTTTTAATATATAAATATATATATACTACTATATAAAAAAATTATTATAATATTATTGAATATATATTATTAATTAGTCACATTGAATATTTAAATAAGAGATTATTTAGTTATAATTAATAAATTTATATATGGTAATATAATTTTCTTATATTATTATTATTAAATAAGGATATTGGTGATATTCTATTCTCTTGACTTGTATCCTATTCACCTATTTTTTAATGGACGATTAGCCACATTCCCGTTTTTATTCAATTAAAATATTTTTTAACTGTTATGTAGAACGTCCACCTATCCTATATCCACCCTATGATTTGAATCTTAGCCCACCTCCACGCCCACCCCTGAAAACCACTTACCCCCATTGCTATATATTAGGTTGCGAAAATAACTTCTTAGCTTATATCTTTCGAGTTTTTTTCCAGAAGAAAACAGTAGATATTTTTTTATTATTAATTATGTTAATACATTTATATATTTATATTATTATTAATAAACTTATTTAAATCTTTATTTATAGAATTTATTTATTTTATCTATATATATTAATTATATATAGTTAAAAGATA
>JABUQX010071179.1:0-12500 GCA_015478945.1 Trachelipus rathkii
ATAAATAGTTATGAAGTAAAACGGTCCACCACTAACATTAATCAAAAAATAACTGTATCCTACGATCTGAATCTAAACAGAACATCTATATCACACAGTCATAGCTATGAATAAAAATGATAAATAAGAGAAAAAACATGTAATTAACCACGCCCATATAAATCTTAACTGAAAATTAAGATATCAATAGAATATAAGAATAACTAACATAACAGACTCTTATCAACTATTACTTACAACTAACACTTGAATTAGCCTTATAACTTACATAAACTATATAAACTATTTAATATCACTCACTACTACTTTATAAAACCCACAAGAAGAGATTACTAAACAGAAAAAAAAAAAAGAATCTTAGTCATAACTCATTGCTATAACCTTAGTAATAACACATATAATATACTGTGGTAATAAATTAAATAGGCTTATAAAATAAGTGAGTGAGCTAAACATTAACCTCCTCCTCCTTATACTCCACTACTCATTATTATCATTTCACCTTTTCCCACACCTATATATAAGCAATCATCATATAAATAATCAGTCCTCATTACAGATAGATATTTATAAAATACTATATATAAACTCCTAAATATGATAAATAATACTACATTATACAAAACACATTTCAAACAAATAGAAGGGTATTAATTTGCTACTGTCTGGTTTACTTTAATTTTTGTTAGCAATAAATTCTCTAATAACAAATCATATTTTTGTTAGATATAAATATAACTAACGAATAGTATCATCAAATATTAAAAACATCATAATATAATATATATATATTATAGACACATATAATAAGATATAAAATATATAAACAAATAAATAGTAACCTAAAACTATTTAGTAATAATATAAATTTGCTACCTTTTCGGATTAATTAGTATATTATTATATATGTAACTCAATAAATAAAAAATAAATAATAATATATCTATTACTTTATGGCTGTCTTTTTGCACCATTTATATATTAGTTTTTATATAGTGGTTCTATGAAAAATTTTAAGACTGAATCTTTATTTTATCAACATTTCTAAAATGTACTCGCTATCTCTTTTCATCTCTTTCTTCTATATTACCACTATTTCTTCACTAAAGTGATTCAATATCTTTTCCTTATATTTCATCTATTAGAATTCAAATTATTATTCAGGCAATCTTGTTTTATGGCCATTACTTTTGTTATTGACTAAAAAATAGAGTATAGGCCGTATTAGGAGTTGTATACTTAGTGAGTAATACTTATCGCATATATCACTATTTTTCTCCTCTTCTCCTCAACATTTATCTTCTTCATATAAGAATTCCATGTTACCTTATCATTATTTAATTAATACGATTCATTATTACCTAAATTCGCCGAAATAATTAGATAGGTACTTGTTTTATAGTGAGTGTGCCGTATAATCATATATAATAGTACCTATATAATTTACTCTACGCAGATGAGCCATGTCTTTAATCTTAAAAGTGCAATATTATTACCTTAGCTAACGTATATGTAATTAATAGTATATGGTAGTTGAGGTCTATAGTTAATATACTTATATATACAATAACTTACTCATATATATACTATATAATACTATCATCTACTAAAATATGCCGATTTTGATCTTGAGTTTGATTTGTTTGTCACTCTCATCACCGGGATAGGCGACTAGTAATAAAAGCAGTCAAGTTTGCACTGATTTAGATAAAAGGATTTGCAGAAAAAGCTCCACATCCCTCAGAGACGTCATGTTTTAATATACATTTTCATCAATTTGAATCGTAAATAAATCAACACTTTCAGTTCACCTCCCTAACAAAATTCTTCTTTAAAGGAAAGTAGAATCAATGGAAACAATTTTTCTGAATTATGCGCAATTTTAAAATATCAACTCCTAGAGTGCTGCTTCTTACCTCCTCGTCCTTCTCATTATAGTCTCTAACTTTGGTAGATACTTTGATATAGTTAGATCTTTTTGGCTCTAGGCTTGAACTGTGTGATAAGAGCTTCCTTAATTCCTAACTGCTATGACGGTTGCGCATGTTTAGCTAGTGTTCCTATCTACTTTTCTTTCACCCCGTTTCAATTCCCAATTAAGATTTTTTTAGTTCTGTGCACTTTCATCTGAGAACTTTAACAAAAGAAGGTGGGGACAGGTGATCTGAAAGTATGTTCTTCTTTGCGCAGTGCATCCTTCAAAACTTGATTCCTTCTGGACTGGTGCACCCTCTGCCGAATTAGTAACGGTTTCCCTCAGTGAGCTATCAACTTACAACCCTCTTATTGCCTCTAATAGAATTGGAGCTTCCTTTCAATTCAGGATGAGCCTGAAGGAGGATGTTTAAAGACGAACAAACTAATCGAAGAGCCGACCTTGTTAACGCTCACTGTTTCTCTAAATTTGGAATCGGTGCTTTCTTACGAGATGATGTAGATTAATCTTAATTAATATCTCTACTACTATATCTTGACTGGCAGATAAAATGGATTCTGTAAAAGGACCATCGAGTATGGTGAGTTTCTTGTCCTTTCTTTTGATCTCTGTGATTATCTCGTGTCTTTCTCGCATAAATTCCTGTGAATTCATCTTTTCTGGGAGCACTACGACATATCAAAGACTCTTCCATAAAATTCTGGCATAAAAGCTTTTAAATTCTTATATGATTCTACTAGAAATTTCAAAGTCTGTACATTTTCTATCCGGTTCGTTTCTATTTATGGCCTGTCTATTGTAAGATAATTACTGTTATTATCACTATTTACTCTTATAAATATTGGTGTTCCTCAGATTTCTGCTAATTTTCAACATTTTTTTTACTATTTTACTGCATCAGATTACCTATCTGTTACTGTCTCCTCTCCACTCGTAAGAGTTGATAAATACACTAGCTAATCGCCACTGACCCCATTCCAATTTGGAAAGACGACTCATATCAAAAAAGAAGCAATTATAAATTATAGCAAGAGGCTAGGTAGCTTATGCCCGCAACCAGGGTTGGCAAGTTAAGACTTTATGCCACCAAATTAAAAAGCTCAGCTGCAAGTTTTTTTTTTTATTTCTAGCTATTATTTTCAACGATTTTGTGAAAGATATTTTTAAAAATTACTAATAATGGCAATAAATAGCAACTATTTAAGTGTATGTTCAATAATAATTAGTGATTAGAGCTAGTTTGCCTTTCTATTTCAATAGAATTTAGTAATATTGAAAGTTTTCTTCCAATACGACTGAAGCAAACTTATTGATGTCTTGTTGTGGAAAAACAAATTTGAGATGATAGAGGATTATAGGGAATTTTTAAAATTTAAATACAACAAAGTACGAAATGAATGTAACTCATTTAAATTTATATTGGAGCAGAAGATAATAACTAGGAATTCCATTTTATTAAACAGAAATTGACTAGAACTCTCTTGGAAAGGAAGCAAGCTCTTTTCAAGTAGATTTAAAAAGAGGTAAATTAATTGAACTATTGTCCTCTTTGGTAACAAGTTTACAAGAATATAATATATTGGAATTTCGCTTCAATGGCTATAAAGTCTTTAATATTATATAGATTATGCAATAAGGGATATTAAGATATAGCTCTATTTAAATTAGTTATTTGTTAAACATTTGAACTATAAATTAAAGGTCGTAGATAAGTTGAATCACAATTTTTCGCGAGTTTTATTTTCACGTTAGTGTTGAAACTCATCGCGGTAGTCTTTTTAACAGACAAACAACGAACGGAAGAGGAAGAAAACAGCTTTTGGCAGAATGATTAAACTTTAAACCGATGCGTAAATAATTTAAAATTTTTGGATAAGGAAATGATGGTTAGTTCATATTGAAGTGCTTAAGACTTGGATTCGTATAAATTTAGTTCTGCTTGTTGGGTGGAGGTGCAAGAAGAACAGGTAATGATATTTCTTTGTGTGTGTTGTTTTTTGATATAGTAGCGGAAAGAAAATGAATTAAAATGAATGGAGAATGTCAAAGATATGTTCTTGTAAAGGCTTGTTACAATTAGAGGAAAGAAATTTTTGTGACTGTTTTTGAGTTTTACTGTGAGGAAAAGAGTTTTTTAGTATTTATTAATAATGGGAAATTATGATTCATCATTCGTCGTAATGAAAATATATAAGAAGATAAATAATAATCCACTTTTGTTAATTAAATTTAAAAATTATATATTTATTCTTCGGTTTTCTTCTTCTCTTTATTTTCAATATTTTAAAAGGTAATAGATGATCTGGGTTGAAAAATCTTGAACTAATATGCAACTAAGGCTAGTAGCTAATAAATGAAACACTATGATAATTATAGTATGCTTATTAATAGCATAATTGATAATTTCTGTAGAAAAACTAGTCCGTTTCGAAATGCGATTTTGAAAATAATAGCTGAGAATTAAATTAACCTGGATTCAGCTGAGGGCTTTTGTATTGGGAGTGGATCGTTTTTAATGTGCCAGCAACGCTGGTTGTGTGGCAAGATTGACTATTTAAAGCGTTTATGGAGCGATTTATAGTTCGCAAGGAGTCCTCCTTGCTAAGTTTATTTGTGCTGTGTAGAAATGAGGTCGTCTTGCAAACTAGTGAGGAAAATGCGGTTTCAAGTAGAATTAGTCGTGGAGTTATACCTACGAGTGGAAGGAGACAGTAACAGTTGGGAGATGATAAGAGACTTCAGAGAATTTCAAAAGAACAATTCTCGTTAGGATATAACAACCATTTATCGGTTAAGATAGGGATAGGATAAGAGGTAATTATATACAATAAAGCGATGAGAACGAACTGGAAAAAGTCAACGAGAAGAGATAAATACCGCGGCAGTTGAACGTAAGGTTGGAATTTAAAGCTTTTTTGCAGAATTGTATTGGAATAATTGATATGTGTCAGCGCCACAGCAAAGACGAATTCACAGAAATGCGAAGAGCAGAAGACTAAAAGTCAGAGAAAGAAAGGAAAGATGCGCACCATTCCGAGTGGTCCTTAAAGAAGCACCATACTGAGCAATCAGAGGTAGATATTTAAGTTGTTTTGAGAATGGTTGAAGTTCATGTGTAGATGGTGTTCTACATAATAATTGTTTAAGTAAGAAGAATTCCAAAATATTGGCTATAGAGAGCATACATGATGTGGTCATATTAAAGAGTGACGTTCGAGGTTGCTGAGGAGGTACTTCGGAGGTTTGGGAAGAAAATAGTTTGGCCTTTGGTTTGTTGGTTGAGTCCGGCTTTTTGAGTTGCGCTGCCATTAGAGTATTTTGTGGAAGTGAAAGAATACTCTCTTCTAAAATCTACAGTTGTAAACAATAGGGAGGAAAGTAGGGTGAAGTGTGAGGAAGAGACACTGAGGGAAACGGTATACGCTAAGAGCAGGTGGCGAAGTCACACATGAGGAACAAAAAGTTTGTGAGGAGCACTTCGTGGAAATTTGAATGTACTTCAGCACTTCTTCTTCACCCTTTATTGGCTTTTTGGTGTTAATTGCGTCAGACGAAATCAGCAGGAAACGTTTATTTAAGGGAATTATTCTTTAAATGAGGTTTTGAAAGGGGGTCGATAGAAGGGAATGAAGCCTTTCTGGAACCGAGTCTTGATATTAGATTTAGAGGAAGGGTTTGTAGCACAGCGAGGTTATTTTTAGCTTTATGTCAAAAGTTAAGATATTTACCAGTATTACCAATAGAGATAATATTGAGAAGGAGAGAGGGATTGAAGGCTATTGTGTTTGGAGTTGTTGATATTAGGTTAAAAATTAGCACATTCTAGAGTGTCAGAAAAATTAGAAATTGTTGTTATTTTTTCATATACTGAAGAAAATTCGTTTGTAGGATCTTGAAGTGTTGATTTTTTATTTTTTGTCATTCCTTGATGAAATGTATAGTTAGAAAATGAGTTTCTGGTAGTTTGAAGAGGTAACGGGATTAAATTCTTTTTATCAACAATCAGAAAATCATGCGTTTTATACTTTTCGCCATCCAGAAAGAATAGACAGACAAAGTAAACTTCTTAAGGATCTGCCTATAATGATAATTATATTTAAGTATATATAGTATATTTATTAATTATTATAGTATATTTTGAGTTATATAGATAAGGACATATATATATATTAATATCAGGGTATATATATGTTAGTTATATGTGTAAGTTCTTTTATTTGAAGTTTATATTTATTATATATATACTAATAATATTTATATTTTAGTATATATAGTCGATTGCCGTGAACGGTGGTATATATATATATAGATAATATATGTAAATTAGAATTTGATAGGTATATTGGTTTTTATAGCGTGTATATCGCGTACTATAATAGGTATAACTTAGGTGTTTGTATAATAGTATAGTATATATAATTCTATGAGTTATAGGTAATAATATTATAGGAGTATAATGGAGGTTGTATATAGGGTTTTCTCATATATACTTATTACTACTATATTATTTAAAATATATATCACAAATGTTTTTTGAGAAAATAAAAAAAATGTTTAAAATTTTAATTCTTATTTTTATTTTTCAGGTTCTTAAAATTTTTTTTGCACCTCAAAACTTATAAAAACTGAATAGGTAAATAAATACAAATACTTATTATATATATATATTATGATATATTATAGGTGTTTATGTGTTATGGTGCTGACTAATAATTTACTGTAACAGATATAGTATAATAGTATATTTATATATTTGATATAGTAGTAGGGTATAATTATTAGACACACAAATATTGATTTTATGTGATATTATATATATCAAGAAATTAGTTATATAATAAAATATAGGATATTATTATTATTGTATAATATATTGAAAGTAAACGTTAAATAAGAGACGGTTAGTTTGTGAGTGAGGAACAGGTCATCGTGTGGAGGTGTAGTAGGATTGTGAGCAGTCTGGAACAAGAGTGTAGTTGAGTATATAATATATATTTTAAGGGTATATTATTATAAATTAAAGTATTGATTTTTTGGAATTTTTAAAAGTAAAAGAAAGACAAAATAAAAGGCTGCCAATTACTCAATGTGAGTTACGCCAGTATAGTATAATACGTAAGTATATTATAGTTATATATATTTATATATATATAGTGATATAATATTATCACTATATAGTACAATTTTAATAGATAATACAGTAGATAAACATATGTATATATTATAGTGTATATAATAATTATATTAGTTAGTATGGTTACGGTGGCAATTTTAAATTAAATTTCGATAGGTGGTTGTTAATAGTAGAAGGGATACTACAGAGTCTGAAGATGTGCTAGGGTCTATTACATGAGGTATGGTGTGTTACTTGATCTGTTATATTTTGTTATAGTATAGAGAAATTTATACATTATTATATATCATTGTGGTGGGAATATAGAAGTTTATTAGAATTATTATCTAAGTTCACATATATTGTGGTTTCAGAAATGGACTAATTTAGGGGCTACGTACTAGGTTTAGTGATAGAAATAATAATATTATTGTGAATATAATATGTTATAAGGTTAATATAACTAATCGACTAGTATTTTATAGCGATAGTAATTGTTACGTAATATATATGGTGTTTATATAGTCATATAAGGTATATAGAGTATATATATATAATAGAAGTAATAGGGCGCGCCCTTTACGGGGAAAGCACAGGAGGCTGGCCTCCAACTCTAAAAAAAAATAAAAGCACCTAGAGTTGGTAATAGAAAATATATTCAATTTAAAATTTTATTACTATTAAATAATGTTTAAAAAATGTTATACAACAGGAACGATAATTTTACTCAGTTGAGAGTATTCTATTGTATTCTCTTGTCAGAATTTCATATATTTTTCATAAGGATGATTGACTGGAGGAATTTTGATCTTGTGCCTGCCAAGAAAGCCATAATATATGCTTTCAAACGCTTTATTGGTTGTCAAATGCAACGTAAAAGAGACCTTATTACAATGGAGGACGCTTATCGGTTTGTGTCTATTTTGAGGATGTTTTTCTAAATATAAAGCGGAATGTTAAAATAGAAGTAAAAAGTTATTCTAATTATAATATAGTATCGTATGATTTATATATTAGGTAACTATATACGACTAATATAACTGCTAGTATATAGGTAGTAATATATATAGATACTGTATAACCAGAAAAAGTTGATATTGAGTGAGAGTATATTCAGTAGTATATTTAAACGTATAATGAAATTTATGGCCTTCTTATTGTTTCAGAAGAAGATACTTAAGATAAAGTGAGTATATATATTTATTAGGCTAAGTAATGGTCTAGATATAAGAATAATAAGTTGACTTTAATCAGAGGAGAGAGAGTGATTTATACTAAGACTTTTAGCTATAGCGGGGTGTTTGTTTTATTGAATTTTAGTTTTGATAATTTGGTGTGGGGAGTGTTTTAAAATTACCTTTTGCTGGTGTGTATAACTTGAGCAAATTTTTCAAATGGAGAGGGAGGACAAAAATAAAACTTAGCTATTTTCGAAATAATATAATGAAACAATAACATATTTTCTACTTTAACAAGGAATCATTAAATTAAATGGAAATCAATTAAAAGTCTTTAAAAAAAAATGTTTTACAACCTATAGTACACCACAGGAAATCATACACTTTCGGCTACGGAGAAAGTTGCGGACACTTGGGGGAGACCTTGGACGCAAGTTTCTTCTTTAAAAGACTTCAAGGAGTGCAAGGTGCTTAATTATATCAAACATCAGCTAACTCAAAGAATGAATAAAAAGATGAGATGTGTGTAAAGCCACACCCACATTCCTTATTTATTAATATATTAATTCACAAGACCATTATTTATAAAATAATTTTGCGTTATCCATTCCTGCCTTACTCCATTTAAGCATCTGACAGTTTCTATGGTATACTTATTGTTTTCCTTTCACATTCAGATATTGAATTTAAGATATATGATTAATTTATTTACCGATTTTTATATTAAGAACCAGTAAAGAAGACGGGAATGTTCTTTTTTCTTAAAATTTTAAAACCTTTAAGAGTGACAGATATCCTATTCTCATTTTAAGCGACTGACACTTGTAAAAAAAATTAATTCACGAATACGTATTGTATACCGTCTCGAAATTTGCTCTCTGCACTTACGGAGACGTCCGAGGGTTAAATCATTTATATATTTGATTAACAATAGTGGCCCCAGCTAAATGGCAATGATTGCTACACTTTTTGTTTAAATTTTACATAACTTTTCATTTTGTATAAAAAAAAATAAAATGTTTTGTATCTTTGTAATGACCTATTTTCAAAAAATAAGAGAATTTTATCATACTATGAAATTTTAGTAATTATTTTCGTTTATTTCTATAATTTTAATCAAATTCGTGCTAAGCACGAGAGGACGAGTTAGGATCTCGCCTCTGATATATATAGGTAATATATTATATATAATTATATTCTGTATTAAGTAGTGAGTACTATATATATATAATAGTTATAATTATATTATATTTATATTAAACTTTATATAAATATTTATTATATATAATATATAAGTATATATATTGAAGTCGTCTCAACCTTGTGTTTCCGTTGATTGAGCCGCCACTCAGATATATATATAGTATAATAGGTATATGATATAGTACTATATAGTATATATATATAATTATTGATATATTATAATATATAATATACTATATTATATTTATATATATATATATATATATAAGCTCAATATTTTATACTATATACCATATAATATATATATATATAGGCAAAAGAAAATACAGAAAGAAACAGCTCTGAGATTTTCTAGTACCATCTTTAAAAATGTTGAACATTGTAAATAACTACGTCGGTATTCCTCTTACATTATACTGGTAAGCTCCTTGATTGTCGGTTATATTTTCGATTTATGTGGTAAAGCTGACACAGAAAAATTTTTTATCTTTTTATTATTATGTTTAATTTTACTCTATATTTTTATTAATACTTACAACCCTCAGCTATTTATTGATATGCTATTATTATTGATTTATTATATTTTATTCAATGTATTATATCTCATTATTTAATTGTGATTATATTATCTTTTTATTAGGTTTTATTTTTAGATCTGTTACACATTTGGTATGCCAATATATTGGCTTACTTTTAATAATGCATGTCAGGGCAGATTAATAAATTTTGTTATTATTATTAAGGTAATTTATAAAATTTCCGAATCTCACTTAATTGTAAATTAGTATTCGGGATTCAAGATTATGCGAGGTCATTGGTGACATGGTGTGTAGCTATATATTCTACACCGGGTTCCTCAATACCTACCTATTCACTTTAATAAATAGATTCTCACATACATACATAAGTTTTCATATACTAATAAATGCTTTTTGTAGATTCTTCATTCCATTAAAAGAGATGAGATTGCGCTGTGGGTTCAATGCATAAGTATTATGTGATAATAAATTTATTATATAAATTAATAAATATATTATACTATATATATATATATATATAAAGTAAGTATATTATATATAGATATATATATATATAATATATATATATATATATATATATACTAATACTAGTAGTTAATCATGAGAAATAATGGCACTTATAGTTTCCATTTTTATTAATGATATTTAAATAATATCTTCAAAAAACTTATTTTTTAAAATTGAATTCAATGAAACAAATCATGTACCAATCAGATGAAGGAAAACTTTTTTTTTTTTTTTTTACATAAGCATATGGGAGAAATAACTATTAGCGTAGTTAGACAAGTACCTAGTTCTTATATTAATATTTTAACCTGTCCTAAAAATAATTTCCTTCTGATAAACAAAATATATAAAGTTAATAACTTTGTTAAATTTCAATGGTATTTGAATATCAAAGGCAAAAATATAAATTCCTCGTGTCTCTTTAAACTGGAAGTAATATTCCAAAAAACACTTGACATTTAAGTATTTGGTTATGAAGCAGCAACATGTACAATTTATTCTGGAATATAAGTAGGAAAATGTATCTTTCGATCCTACAAGTAACACTTAAAAATAGATAGAGGTGATTTTTCTTCTCTTGATCTTTTATGTTTCTTATGCTTGTGGTGGTGTCTGAAAAACAATTTAGAAAGTCCAATCGAGGTTAGAGTTTCATGGGTAGTTGGAGCCATGAAAACTATCCTTTGTTTATTATATGGTTTTCTTTTGAAATAAAAGTCTGACGCACGGGCCTATTGTATTAAGACCTTTTTGTAATGCATATATTTCACCCACTTTCTGCGGTGGAGGGTTGGTTTAAAAGGAACAATTCAGTAGCATCTGAATTTGTGAAGATTAAGCATCTTCCAATGATGGTAGGAATGAGAGAGACTGAGGAATTTTTTTCATCTTAACGGCTTTTTTGTTTTATCACCTAGTACTGATTTTTTCATAATATATACATAATTTTTTTTCTTATGATTAGATTTAAGAATGATCTTTAGAAGGTTTCATATTCAGGATGAATACAGTGTCTAATCTTCACTAGAAGAAAGTCTGAGTGTGGACGTGTTGGAAATCATGATCGATTTCTACGGTAAGGGACTATTATAAAACAATTATTTCGTTCACAGAATCTTGATCTTTAGAAGGTTTCAATATTTCAGGATGAGATACAGGTTCTAACTCTTCACTAGAAGAAAAGTCTGAGTTTGGACGTGTTGGAATCATGAAATCTCTACGGTAAGGACTATTATAAACAATATCCTCCACAGAATCTTTTTCATTATTCTCGAAATTCAGTTTTGATATCCTCAAACCTAAAGGAGATTTTGCACAAGGTTTGTCTTTATCTAAGCCATCTGAGGAATTTATATAAGAGCGACAAGGTTCACCAATATAGCTAATCTTTGGAGAAGAAGTAGACTGTGGGCCAAATTTCTTTTCAGATAGAGTGCCAATACCGTTAGAGATTTCCAAATGGTTCTTGTCTTCCAAATATTCAGACACTGGTGTATTGTTCGGGGGATTAGGTGGAAGACTTTTGGCAGAAATAAGGTTGTGTGTGTTCAAATTTGGAGGCAAAGACTCCATCAAAACTTCTTTTACAAGTTCATACTGATCAATTTCTTTATTTCTTTTTGGAGATTCATTTAAAGAATTTATTGTTCTCACACATGTGGAAATATCATCCTTAATTTTTTTGTACTTTTTATTTTTAGGTTTAGTTAAATTTATATCAGAGATCTGCTGTGCTTCGCTAAAGGAACTTGCGGTCTGGTTCAAACTAGTGTCTCGCATCACTTCCGGGCTAGATACTGTAGAATCAAGAGTATCTACAAAGGCATGTTTTCTTTTAGTAATTTTATCTGTGGAGATCTCTTTTCTCTGTTTGGTGGTTTTCTGCGTCATACTGCGTGTTATAATTGATCTTTGATGTCGAGTTGATACCTCTGCAACTTTTGGGGATTTAAAGAGATTTAGATCGTCTTCATCAGAGGATATCTGTATTTTTCTTTCCCTAGGAGGAAAACTCTTAATTTTTC
>JABUQX010071179.1:17500-32620 GCA_015478945.1 Trachelipus rathkii
GAAAGGAAAACTAAGATACCATAAAACCAATATATGCTAAAAGAGAACTGCAGGAATGGATTACTCCTCAGATATTTTATAAATAATTATTTTGTTTAACTTAATAAAGAACAATAAATAAATAAAGTAAATGGAATTAATGAACTTAAGGATGTGAGTAGGATTAATGTGCTTTTTCTTTTTTAGCTGAGTTTGATATAATTTAGCACCTTGCCTCCGTGGAAGTCTTTAAGAAGAAACTTTGCTCCAAGGCCCGTGTCCTGCATTTTCGTAGCGAAAGTGTTTTTATGATTTCCTGTTGTAAATATAGGTTGTAACATTTTTTAAAAGATTTAATTGATTTATTCTTAATTAATGTATATGAACTTAGAAATAGGGTAAATATGTATATGGTGTTCTATTATATATTCGAAAATTAAAGGTTATTTTTGTCCTCCTTCTCCATTTGAAAATGCTATTACACAGAAAAGGTTATTCTTAAAAGATTAAAATTAACAATAAAATTATTAACAAAATATAGTAAATTTTAGTATTAAACTCTCTCTCCTCCATATCAATATGATAGAATATATATAGTATAATATAAATATATATATATATAGATTATATATATATATTATATATAATAATATATATTATATATATATATATATATATATATATATATATAATAATATATACTATTATATATACTATATCTTAAATTAAGCTTTTTTTTATGTTATATTTTTTTAAAAATTCGACAAAATAAGACAAAATAAGAATAGAGGTTTTCTTTTACGTTGCCATGACAACCAATGTTTTTAAAGCATTATAATTAAGCTTTCTTGGAGGCACAAAATCAAAATTCCTTTTACAATCATCCTATGAAAAATACATGTTTTCGCAAGAGAAATAATGATCTTAAATGTATAAATTAGCGTTCTTGGTATATACATTTTAAAACATTATTTTAATAGTAATTAAAATAGTAAATTGAATTATTTATTACATTAGTTGCCTTTTTTTTTTTTTAAGAGGAGGCCCAGCCTCCTGTGCTTCCCCCGTGAAAGCCGCGCCTGAATTAATATAATAGTATATATATATATATATATATATATATAATAGTATATATATATTTAAAATTTATATATTTATTATATATATTCTATATTATATATATTATATATATATGATAGTATATATATATATATAATTATAAATAATATATATTATATAATATATATATTTAATATTATATATATATATATATATATATATAATATATATTATATATAATATATGATATATAATATAATATATATGATTATATAAAATAATAATTTACTTTTTTTTTTTTGGGTTTATTTGTTTTTTTACTTTAAAATCAATATTTTTTAGTAAGACAATATATATATATATATATATTATATAAATATATATAGTATATATATTATATATATATATATTATATATATATATATATATATATATATATATATATATAGTATATATATATAATATATATATATATATATATATATATATATATTGTATTTGCACCATTTATATTTAGTTTTTATTAAGTTTTTGAGGCAAAAAAAATTTTAAGAACTGAAAAATAAAATAAGAATTTAATTTTAAACATTTTTTTCATTTTTCTCAAAACATTTTTGGAATTATTTATATATATATATATATATATATATATATATATATATATATATATATATATATATATAATATATATATATATATATATTATATATATATATATATATATATATATATTGATATATTATATGAGTATATATATATCTATTATATATATTATATATATATATATATATATATATATATATAATATATATATAATATATATATATATATTATATATATTATATATATTATATATATATATAAGAGATATCTTGAGTTGATTTGTTGTCATTCCTGGATGAGATGTATAAAAGCATGAGCTTCTGATTTGATAAAAGAAATAATCGTACTCTTCAAATCCAGAAACTCATGTTTTTATACATTTCATCCAGGAATGACAAAAAATCAACGCTTAAGATCCTAAAAACTTTTCTTCAAAGGAAATACAACAATCTTTCTGACATTATGCAATTTTAAAATATCACTCCAACTCTGCTTTCTTCCTCTCTCCCTTCTCATATATCTCTATTGGTAATACTGGTATCTTAACTTTTGCTAAAGCTGAACTGTGTGCTCTAACTTCCCTCTAATTCTACTCTAGACGGTTCCAGAGCTATTCCTTCTATCCGTCTCCTTTCAACCTATTAAGATGTTATTTCTGCACTCTCTGAGCTTAACACCAAGTAGGTGGAGAGTGCTGAAGTAATTCTTCCAGTGCTCCTCAAAACTTGTTCTTCTGGACTTGCACCCTGCCTTAGTAAACGGTTTCCTCAGTGCCTATCAACTTCACCCTCTTCCTCCTAATAGAAGAGTGCTTTCATCCAGCATGGGCTGAAGAAGCGGGACCCCAATCAACAATGCAACCTTTAACCTCTGTTCTCTCTAAAATTTTGGAATCTGTTCTTAACAAGATGATGTAAAAACATCTTAAATCTTCTACTCTTATCTCTGACTGGCAGTATGGCTTCTGTAAGGACCACTCGAATGGTGATCTTTCCTTTCTTTCTGACTCTTGGTTCTCTGTTCTTCCGCATTTCGGTGAATTCATCTTTTCTGTGGCGCTAGACATATCAAAGACTTTCCATAAATTCTGGCAAAAAGCTTTAAATTCCAATCTTCCAACTTTCGGTATTTATCCTTCTCTTGACTTTTCCAGTCGTTCTATGGCTGTTATTGTAGATAATTAGCTTTTATCCTATCCATCTATCCATATTGGTGTTCCTCAGAATTCTGTTCTATCCCAACTTTTTCTATTCTGCATCAATGATCTATCTGTTACTGTGTCTCCTCTCCACTCGTAGGTTGATAACTCCACTACTCATCACTGACCCCTTCCAATTTGAAAGACGACTCATTCAAAAGCAAATAAATTATGCAAGGAGGGTAGCTTTGCCGCAACCAAGGTTGGCATTAAAACATCCACCAATAAAAAGCTCAGCTGCAAGTGTTTTTTTTAGCTATTATTTTCAACGATTTGAAAGATATTTTTAAAAATTACTAATATGCAATAATAACAACTATTTAATGTTTCATTATTAGTTAGCCTAGTTTGCATTTTATTCAAGATTTTCACTGATATACCTTTTAAATATATGAAATAAATGAGAACGAAAAAATAAATTTTTTAAATTTAATACAAAAGTACAAATGAATGTATCTTTAAATTTTATTGACGAAGATAATAACTAGATTCCATTATTAAAAAATTACTAAAAACTCTTTTCAGTAAATAAAAAAGTAAAAATTCTTTCCTCTTTGGTAACAAGTTTACAAGAATATATTTTGAATTTCCATTATTTTATAAAAAATTTATATAGTATGTAATAAAGTATAAAATTAATTGTAACATTGAATTAAATTAAGTAATTCTTCAATCACATTTTCCCAATTTATTTCACGTTAGTATACTATTTGGCTGTCTAACCTGTCTTAGATATTTATATATCCTCACAAGTTTTGAACATTTTTTTTACCCCACTTTAATTCGAACTTTCAACCAAACAAGACCAAAAACTAGAGAAAGTTCTTTCAATTGATCCAGAACTGGGCAGGAACATGAATATTAAAGGTGCCAAAAACCCCTGGGCAAAAACCTAATCTGGTAAACTTTTTCTTATCAAGTAAAATTTTTCAAATTTAATATCCATGATATTCCATCATTTATCTGGACTTAACTGTGACACCAGTGATTCTTCGAACATATGGGCTAGGAAAACGGTTTTAACTTTTACCTGTAAGTCATTAGTCCACAAAGGTATTCAGGATAATTTTTTGACAGCAAAAGAGAGAAGAGAGAGATGAAGGGAGAGATGAGAGAGGAGAGAGAGAGAGAGGAGAGAAGAAGAGAGAGAGATGAGAGAGAGAGAGAGAGAGAGAGAGAGAGAGAGAGAGAGAGAGGAGAGAGAGAGAGGAGAGGAGAGAGAGAGGAGAGAGAAAGAGAGAGCGAGAGAGATGAAGAGAGAGAGAAGAGAGAGAGAGAGAGAGAGAGAGAGAGAGAGAGAGAGGAGAGAGAGAGAGAGAGAGAGATGAGAGAGAGAGAGAGAGAGAGAGAGAGACGAGAGAGAGAGAGAGAGCGAGAAGAGACGAGAGAGAGAGAAGAGAGAGAGAGACGAGCGAGAGAGAGAGCAGAGAGGAGAGAGAGGAGAGAGAGAGAGAGGAGAGAGAGAGAGGAGGAGGAGAGAGGAGAGAGAGAGAGAGAGTCAGTAAAAGCATGATTGGAGTCCGCAATGATATATATAATTATATATATATATATATATATATATATATTATATATATATATATATAATATATATATATATATATATATAATATAGATATATATATATATTATTATATATATAAATAATATAATTATAATTATATTATAAAATATATATATATATATTATATATATATATTATATATGAGTTATAAATATTATATAGTATATAATATATACCATAGAGAATATAATATTATTCAGTTTATCCCCGATAATATCTGTTTATAAAAAATCAAAGAAAGCATTTTTTAAAAAAACTATCGAATCTATGGGTAATCGCTATCGAATATAGTAAAAATAAAAGTAAATGTCGATCTATATGGAAAGATTATTATATCGAAGTATGGAGGAAGTGTGAATAAACAAACGATAGTTTCGAATTTCGATTATGTTTTTGGGGCATCCCTTCATCTTCCATCACTCACTCCCTCCCATATGAGTTCAACCTCTACCGAAAGGGTAGTACCCTAAATCCGTATATTTCCCGTGGTTTATGACTGCTTCGTCCAAACTTATTATACTGCTGAGCAACTAAGCAATGTACTCTGCATGCAGAATACATCACGATAACGAACTGTAAATAGCGGCATTCCAGATGTGGACGCAGGAAAATTTGCGTGCGGGCATAAGCGGTCTTTTCCAATTGGACCTTTGCCAAGATATAACAATGCGACTAGTGGTGGACCGTGGCTTTAGATTCATGGTGGAGGCTGTGCTTAATTGGAACTCTAATGCTGGTTCCCAACTTCTTTTAGTGTGAACCCCTGAATTAAAAATGATCCATGCACTTCGTATCCTTTCACTATATAATATATATTATATATATATATATATTATATAATATAAATATAATAATTATTATATATATATATATATATATCGTAATAATATATATATATATATATATATAATATATATATATTATTATATTATATATATATATATATATATATTATATATATATACGATACCTATTTTATAATAATTTTAATGAAAATGAAAGATTTACAGACTGTCATAAGCTTGACAATTTTTTTTCTTATTTAGAAATTTCTGGTTTAGTGCCTCTGAGATACAGCAATTCTTAGTTCTCTATTTTTAATGGTTTATTTTATTTCTTCTTTGTTTTTTGTTTTTATAAAAAAAATTATAATATAATATAAATGTAATTTAATAAAATATAATAGTCCTCAAAGTTCCAAAAGATATATAATAGCACTAATCTACCAGAGGCCCCAACTTTTTTTGTCTCGTAGACCACTTGCCATGTTTTTCGGTTTTGGTAAACCTCCTGATTACCTTATAGAAAACGGAGCTCCAATTTTTGTAAAACTTAAAAAAAACTCGCTTATTATATTAACATTTCTAATTAATTTATATTTACAAAAACGCACCAACTTAAAATTTTAGGTTTAATCTTACATGAAAAAACTAAGCAAAAAATAAATGCTATTAGTGTGAGGGATGAACCTGATGCTTTAATAATAAATTTTCAACATTGGCATCAGATTTAGTAACGTCGAATCTCAAAGAGAATCTGTTAATGATGCCCAGTCCTTTTTTTTTTTGGTTAGATTATTTTGAAGTCACGATGATGAAACGATTTACGAATAAATTAGGTTTGTCAGAAAGCCGCAAACTTTTCTCGCGACTGCTCCATATCACGAGATAAGTTACAGGTATGATTTTTTGAAGACAGAATGGTCGATGATTCACATTTAGCTAAACTGGTACCTTAAGTTCTTTCGTAGTGCTTATTTCGATCATCCTCTTGTAATATTGACAATCCGTTTCTTATATCAAATGTCACGCTACGATATGGATTGATAATCCACTGTGGTATTACCATAGTCAAAAACATCCTCCAAACCTAGTTCAAAATCTGAATAGAGGGCATTTAACGTTGAACGTTAGGTTTGAGAACGTCGAACTTCCTGACAGTTGTCTGTGACAATTGGGGTACTAGGAAAAATTTGGCCATCCAATGTTTTTGCTTCATTAACTTAATTCTGGCAAAAAAGTTTGAAAGATGAATTGTTTTAAATCAATTTAAGATTGCCAACCGTTGAACTATGCTAGTTTCTCTCAACAATTTAAAGTAACAAATCTGAAGTTTTTAAAAATATGTTACCCTTGAATTAAATTTTCTTTTAAAAAGTTGGATTCTTTTAGCATTCAGTGAACTAAAATAGTCTCATAAGTTGACACAAAATCTTGTTTAACATAAAGCGGTTTGACAAGCCGCAGGCGTACTTCTGAGTGTGAAGGGAGTATCTGAGAAAATTGCCTCGCATTTTCTTCACACATATACGCACAATATACCGCTGTATTCAAGCTTGTTGTTTTCGGATTCGGTTTAACTCATTTAATGGACTAATTGACTTTGCTAACTACGAGAGTACAAAAATAAAATTTTATAAAAAATACAATGTACCCTAACTTTTCTCCGGCGGTCCCAAACAAAATGACATTGATGCATTGTTAAATATTTTTGAAAATGATTTTCTTAAGCAATTTCCTTTTCAAGAAGGAAAAAAATGAACGCATTTGTCTCTCAACATTCGGCATTTATTGATTGCGGCAATTGAACAAGTCGCAGTACAAGTCCTTATGCGGCTTCTCGCAGGAAGCCTTTGCCTGAGACAAAAATTCGACTTGAATTAGAATTTCTACTGCGGTATGTGTTTGTAACATGATCGTACCTGGTATTCTTATGTGCAAAGTTTTTACAAGTTTAAAGGTTTGCGAACCTAAAAGCGGAGATGGCTACAGACTTACACAATTTTATGAAATATACTAAATTTAAATCTAATTAATTATGTATGCTCTGAATGAACTCCACTATCGTTGACCCCATCTACATCACGGATCCCCCCCAAAAAATGCTATGGACCCATTGCATTTCGTTGCCGACCCGCCCGAGATCGATATAGAAGATCTGTCATAGCACTTAACGTTTACTCGCATAAATACTGGTTGACACCAAACTGGAAGCAAGATTAATTGCAGTTTTTGGCTGATTAGGATATCACTGTTTTAATCCATAGCACCCATTTGACATAGCTGTATTCATGAAAAGTATACTTCTTAAATTTGGTATTTCCCCTTAATTTTCCAATCAGCCGTTCTTTGGAATGTTATATGAATGTTCGAGTTATGTTCTCATTGAATTGATTTAAGACCCACTTAAAGTCGTCACTTGGAAGGTTACAGACAATTTAGGTTACTAAATTTTAATAATTTTCTCTCTAAAATGAGTCAGGTGTGTTATAATGTGTTCTTTTTCTGACAATTTATTTCATTTTCTACAATGAAATTATTCAAAGTGAAACATTTCCAACTTTCGACCTTCGATATTTTCTTTTTTTCCATCAAGCAAGTTTTCTCATCAAAATACCTTTATTTTCCTCACTCATTGTTAAAATATACCTTAATTTAAAAGAGACAAGTGTTAAGCAATTTGTTTTCCTGCAAGAAATATCTGCCAGAATAACATCTTACTATCGACTCAACTTTCAGACTGCAAAACAGGTTTGCAAACTTTAAGTACCTCTCTCTCTTTACCCTTAATATTTCTTAAGTTCATCTTGTTAACAATATTTTTGTTCATACATGGTGCCTCTTGATAACCACCTTACTTCTGTAAGGTAAAGGAGTGTTTCATGTTTTCTCCCCATCTCATTACAAAGTATTCCAATTATAATAATTTAACTATGATTAGATTTAATAAATTTACAATTGCAAATATAGGCATATGAACATTGAAAAAACCTCTGGCTTGTCGTAAAAAATTGTACTAAGAAGGTAAAATTTTAAGGTTTTTCTTCAACGTTTCCGGCCCAGCCCCTGGTAATTTGAGATGCCATCGCCTCAAGGGTACGCCGCCACCCTCAGTTTGGTTGTAAAACACTGCTCTATGGGTTTAAGGTTTAAGTGGTTGTGCTTTGTGTTTGTTTATTTTGTCCCCTAATAAGCGTAGTGTAGTAATTTCCCGTTTTAAAAATTTTTTTTAAATAAAGTTTTAATAACTGACGAAACAGCATGTTAGTCTTATAAAGTATTTCTTTTTTTTTTTTTTTAGGTTTTTTACAAATTTTTTTTAACTTTTAGTTTGATAATCAGCTAGATTGAGTGGTATATTCTAAGATAATAGCAATAGATATTTTTATTGGTGAAAACATGTTACCTAAAAATATATGGTGTTTACTTATATTTATAAATTAGGTTTAAGCATCGGGTGTGAAATTTTAATTTTTTGTCATTTTCTTCTTAATTTTACAGAACATCTAATCTTTTTCAAATTTTTGTCGAATGATGGAAGTCTGTGTCTATATAAGCCAACACTCTCTATAAAAATCTCGTAAACACATTGAATCCCCCAATTCTCCGAGGTTTCTATACTTAAATTCCACTTCCCAATCTATTGATCGATTACTTTGGTGTTTTCTGCTACAGCTCACCCTAATAGAAGGATTTTTCCAGCTCTTTCTCTTTTAAGTTCTCAAGTTAAATATCAGCAGATGCGAGTGTTTTCTCTATTTAGGGAATTTCAACGGACACGATACTGAATAGTTAATCTCCTCTCAAACTAGAATAGTTGAAGAGGAAGTAAGGCATTCAATATCTCAAGACATTTGAAACACCTGATGAGGGACCTACATCAATATCTCAGTTTCGCGCTTAACCATTCCAAACAGTAGGTGGCTCCTTAATATTCGATGTACTTCGCCACTACATTCATTTAACTACACCAATTTTCCATCCGTCAGTTATCGACCCAAAGTTGTAGGCTCTTTAGTAAACACTAATCTCTCTCACCAGATTACGCTATGCCCAAAACGAAACTTTCTGACTTAAATCTGTCTAATTAGGGGTTACCTGAGTCGCTTCATTGCTAACTTACTCCTTGAAATGGAATCCGTGTTTCGAGCTCGTGAAGATGCTTCGGAGGACTGTGCTTGATACGGTAAAAAGGGTCGTAATGCGAAGGGAATGAACAGATCTATTCATTTTCAGCTAAATCCTTTCTCTCCCAAAAATCATGGCTTCAATGGTACCGCTGTTCTCGAGCCATTCAGGACTGAGACCCGTGCATATATTGCATGGGAAAACCTCAGTTGGCTCGGCTATACTCCTCACTAATTCCAGCTCTGCGCAGAATCCGTTTGTAGGGTTATTTATTTATTCAATAGACTAAGGGCCATTTCCCTTTCAGTTCTATAAATAAAATTTCACAGTAAAGCGCCGAGAATCTTCCAACAAACTTTTGCAAATCTTCTTTTCCTTTTCTTTATTGCTGTTCATGATCCGTAATTAACAATCCTTGGGCTCGAAACCCCTCTATCTCATTCCGCCTACAAATTTTTCATGCTAATTCCACCCTGGGCGATCCTGGCATTCCTCTTCCATCTTCCTCCTGATGTCTTGTCTTTAACCTTTGATTTCCACATTAGATGGGTGTGGTTTAGATCTCTACTAGAGTGTTATAAAAGGTCTAGTGTTCGGATGGCATTCTTCCCAGTGTTTAAGGGAGTGTTGCATCTGAGACGTGTTCTGTCTGTCCTGCGTTCAACTTACTCCCTATGCCTTATACTCATAATTTTTTATCAGTGTTGGAAGTTAAATCGAAAAGTGTCAAAAAGAAAGGTACTGAAAAAATGAAGGAAGCATTTGTTAAGAGTGCAAGTTAAGTATGTGGGTGCGATAAAGTTGTAAGTAAGAATGTCAATATAGTGAGTGTCAGAATGAAGGTGATGCAAGCAATTTTAAAGAAAAAAAAAAAGCGATGGGAGCAAAGGTTAAGGATAAGATCTGCTAACCTAAATCCCATTCTTTTATAACCACGTCTGGTGGTTGAATATGTATCAATACCGCTAAACCCCACACACGCGAAACAATTGATCAACAGTGTCAGGAGAACTATGGATAGAAACTTTAATCTAGTTTTCATCGGCTCGGCATAGAACTACAATGGAGCGTATTGGCATTTTTTAAATCGTTATTGTCCTTAAACAACGTGTTTTTTCTATTTTTTCTGTTATATATCTATTTACAATGGTATATAGTATGTCAGTATCTGCAAGTTATTTAATAAGCAGTCAATGCTTTATGTATTTTTTTCTTTTTCGGTATCTAAATAGTATAGGTGGATACTATAATATCAGTAACTTTTTTCTCACCATCTAATATTTCTATATATATTGATGGAAAATTCACGTCGTTCCTGGGACAATAACGATGAACATGCCATCGCCTCCATTGTAGTTCTAATGCCGAGCCGATGAAACTAGCATAAAGGTTTCTATCCATAGTCTCCTGACACTGTTGAATCAATTGTTTCCGTGTGTGGGGTTAGCGGAGTTGGTACATATTAAGAATATGGTTTAAAAAGAATGGGTTTTAGTAACTTAACGTTTCCTTTCTCTTTCGCTGTTTTTTTTTCTTTAAATTGCTTGCATCACCTTCATTCTACCACTCACTAATATTGACATTCTTACTTACAACTTTATCGCACCCACATACTTAACTTGCACTACTTCCTTCATTTTTTCAGTTACCTTTCTTCGTGATTAGCTGGAAACACGCGCTTCCAACACTGATAAAAAAAGTATTAGTATTAAGGCATAGGGAGTAGAGTTGAACGAGGACAGACGCCAACTCATATGCACACTCCCTTAAAACACTGGGAAGAATGCCATCCGAACCACTAGCCTTTCTAACATTCATGATTTTAGGATCTAATACACCCAATCATGTGAAATCACAGGTTAAGACAAGGGACACCAGAGAGGAGTAGGAAGAGGAATGCCAGGATCGCCCAGGGTGGAATTAGATGAAAAATGTAGGCGGAAGAGATTAGGGGTTTCAGCAGGATTGTTAATTACGGATCCATGACAGCAAATAAGGAAAGGAAAAAAAGATTTGCAAAAGTTGTTGGAGGTATTTCTGGCAAGAGGCCTGAAATTTTTATTTATAGAACTGAAAGTGAAATTGCCCTTAGCCTATTGAATAAATACATAACCCTAAAACGATTTCTGGCAGAGTGGAAATTAGTGAGAGTGATAGGAGAATGAGAGTTTTCCATGCATATATGCACGGTCTCTATCCTGAATGGCACGAGAACAGGTACCATTGAGCCATGTATTTTGGGGAGAAAGATTTAGCTGAAGATAGAATAAATCTGTTCATCCCTTTCGGAATTACGACCCCTACCGTATCAGCACAGAGTCCTCCGAAGCATCTTCCGAGTCGAAACAGGATTCATTTCAAGGGTAGGTACGGCAATGAAGCGACCTCAATGCCCGTAATTAGGCCAGATTAAAGGTTCGAAGAGTTTCGCTTTAGGGCATCGGTAAATTCTGGTGGTGAGAGATTGTGTTTAACTAAGAGCTACAACTCTTGTGTTCAGAAAAATTAACTGACGGATGGAAAATGGTGTTTAGTTTATAATGAGTAGTAGTGGCGAAGCATAAGTCTAGCGTGTTTAGGAATTGGTTAAGGCGAACTGGAATATGTGTAGGTTCCCTCATCAGGTGTTTCAAATTGTTGAGAATATTGAATGCTTTACTTCCTTTCAACTTTTAGGATTGGAGGAGCCTAGTTACTCATTGCGGTGTTCGTTGAAATTCCCTAAATAGAGAACCTCAGCATTTGGATGGTCTTTTGGGAGGTTTGAGATACTTAAAAAGAGCTGGAAAATCCCTTCTATTAGGGGAGCTGTAGCAGAAACACAAAGTAATGATAATAGTGGGAAGATGGATTTTAAGCTATAGAACCTCGAAATTGGGAGATTCAATGTTTACGAGATGTTTTATAGAGAGTGTTGGTGCTTATATAGACACAGACTCCATCATTCAGACAAAAATTTGAAAAAATTAGATGTCTGTAAAATTAAGAAGAAAATGACAAAAATAAGTTAAACAAAATAGTGCTTAAAGCTAACTAACTAATCTAACTAAATTATATATATTTTAGGTAACATGTTTGTCACTAAACTAAATAGCATTGTACTATCTTAAAAACTAATTGCAACTAGCTGATATCAACTAAAAAGTTTAGAAAAAAATTTAAAAACTAAAAGAAATACTTTATAAGCTAACATGCTGTTTCGTCAGTTATTAAAACTTTATTTAAAATAAATAAAACGGGGAAGCTTAATAAACACACGCTTATTAGGGGACAAAATAAACAAACACAAAGCACAACACTTAACCTTAACCCATTAGAGCAGTGGTTTTCAAACTGGGGTGCGCGTACCCCTTGAGGTGCATCTCGAAATACCAGGGGCTGTGCGGCAAACGTGAAGAAAAACCTTAAATTTTACTTCTTTAGTAATTTTTTTTACACAAGCCAGATGTGTTTTTCAAAGTGTTTCAAGATGCTATTGCAATTGTAAATTTTATTAAATCTAATCTTTACAAATAGAGTCGTTTGGATTTTACTTTGTAAATGAGATGGGGAGAAAACATGAAACACTCCTTTACCATACAGAAATAAGGTGGTTATCAAGGGGCAAAATACCAAAAGAGCAGTTACCCGAGCTTAAAGATGAACTTAAAATTTTCTTTTTAGGAAAGAGAGGAACTTAAAGTTTGCAACCCTGTTTTGCAGTGAAAGTTGGCTGATAGTAGTTGTTTATCTGGCAGAATATGTTCTGAGAAAATAAATTGCTTAAACTTGTCTCTTAAATTTAAAGGTAAATATTTTCAATGAAGTGAGAAAATAAAAGGTTTTTGAGAAGAAACTCTTGATGTGAAAGAAAATATCGAAGCTCGAAGTTTGGAAATGTTCCTACTTTGAATGATTTTCAATTGTAGAAAATGAATAAAATTGTCAGAAAAAGACACATTATCGAACACCCATATATATATAAGAGAGAAAATTTAATTAAAAATTTTCAGTATATATATAAAGTGACGACTTTAAGTGGGTCTTAAATCAAATTCAATGAGACAAATAACTCACATCATATTACATTTCTAGAACAGCTGATTGAAAATTAAGGAAGATACAAAATTAAGAAGTATACTTTTTCATGAAAAAGCTATGTCAATATTGGTGCTATGGATTAAAAAGTGAATATCCTAAATCAGCATAAACTGCAATTAATTCCTTGCTTCCATTTGGGTCAACATCATTTTGCGAGTAAACGTTTAGTGCATTGATTCCCAAAGTGGTCTATATCGACTCTCGGGGGTCGGCAACGTAAATGCAATGGCCATAGCAATTTTTTTTTGGCGGGGGGGAGTGTTGAAATGTAGAATTGGGGGTCAACGATAGTGGATATCATTTTAAATATTTTACATATTTAATAGATTAATTAGTTATAAATTTTCATAAAATTGTGTAAGTGGTAGCCATTCGCTTTGAACTTGCAATACACTTTGAACTTGTAAAAACTTGCCCATAATGATATACCAGTATCATCATGTACAAGTTTTTGCAGTAGAAATTCTTGTCAATTTTTGTCTCAGAGCTCTTCTGCGAAGAAAGCGCAGTAAGACTTGTACTGACTTGTTCAATTCGTCAATCAATAAATGCGAATGTGAGAGACAAATAGTTAAACAGATTTCCTGTCTGAAAGGAAATTGTTAAGAAAATATTTTCAAAAATATTTAAAGTGAATCAATGTCATTTTGTTTGGGAGTGCCGGAGAAAAGTAGGTACATTATTTTTTTATAAAATTTTATTTTTGTACTCGTAGTTAGCAAAGTCAATTAGTCATTAATGCAGTAAACTCGATCCGAAACACGAGTTGAATCGCGGTTATTTCGCGAATATGTGTGAAGAAATATGACGAGAATTTTCATCAATTACTCCTTCACACTGAAGTACGCTGGCTGTCAAACGGCTTATGTTTAACAAGATTTTTTGCACTTTATGAGACTATTTTAGTTTCTGGATGCTAAAGATCCAATTTTAAAAGAAAATTTAATCAAGGGGAAACCAGACATTGCCTATTTAACAGATTTGTTTACTAAATTTAATGAGGTTAACTTGCAGTTGCAAGGTGGCAATCTAAATTTGATTAAAACAAATTCCATCATTTCAGCGTTTCCTTGCCAGAATTAGTTAATGATAGCAAACCATGTGGATGGCACAAAATTTTTCCTAGTACCCAAATTGTTCCATTCAGAAAACTGTCAGGAAGAACGACGTTTTCCAACCTAATCGTTCCGTTTAATGCCTCTATTCAGATTTTGAAACTAGGTTTGAGGATGTTTGACTATGGTAACCAACTATGTGGATTATCAAACTGCCATATGGTGACTATTGAAGAAACGGCATGTAATCATAACAAGAGGAAACTGGATCGAATAGTCACTACACGAAGAACTTAAGGTCCACGAGTTTAAGAAAAACTGTATCGACAATTCTGTCTTCAAAAACATACTGTTACTTAATCCTCGTATTATGGAGGCATCGCGAAAGAAAGTTTGTAATTGCTTTTCCCATCCTTACCTAGGGGAAAGGGGTTTCAGCGCGGTTTCCACATAAACTACAAAAAAAAAAAGACTGGACCATCATTAACAGAGGATATTTGAGATTAAACCTAACTAAATTTGATGCCAAAATGTTGAAATTTATTATTAAAAGCATCCAGGTTCACCTCACCTAAAAGCATTTTATTTTTTGCTGTAGTTATTTTATGTAAGCAGATACTAGAAGTTTTTAAACTTAGGTTCGTTTTTTAATTAAATTTAATTTAATAAAATGTA
>JABUQX010071180.1:7500-64603 GCA_015478945.1 Trachelipus rathkii
CATTTGAAGGTAGAAAAGCCTGCGTTTGTAGTGTTTAAAAATTTCAAATTGATTTCGTTTCCAAAAGAATTATGTTGAGCCATTTAGTTGCTTCACACCAGTTGATTTAAAATTTTGTCAAAAGATCTTAATTATTGTCAAAATATTATTTTTTCATTGAAAATACATTCCAAATGCAAAAATATTATTTATCAGATTTTCAAATTCCTTCAAATATACTTGTTCCAATTACAAACTCTTTCTTCTAAACAAAAAACTTCTCCAAGCAAATCATTTCTTCTAACCAGGTGTTAATCAATTCTTCTGACTTTTGTTGCAACTTCTCATTCCTTATTCCTCTTCTTCTGTTTTCTTCTCTTTTCTTCTAGATTTTTTGCGACCATCCAAGACAACGTCCAATCATATATATTTACGTAATCAATCATATGTTTCCTATCTCGTTCGTTCAAAAATATATTCTTATTGGGCCGGCATCGTATAGAATTGTATAATAACTGTGCATTTTGTGATAGAAGCATAAAATATTTATCATTGTTGGTACATTATATGAACTTAATTTTAAGATATTGGGGCACTTTAAATTCCATCTGTAAGGGTTTATAAGACTTTAAATTTAAGGGTATGGTTCAATTTTGGTTTTTTTTATTATTTACCTGATTTTTATGAAATTTTCAGAGTATATATAACTCGCTCAAGTTACACAACTTTTATTTCTGGCATTTTTCTGTATACCCAAAATTTGGGCACCTGGGCATGTCATACCCAATTTTGATACTAATCTTATACCTTTCTAACCATTTAAATGAAATTTGAATATAATGTAAATAAAAATATTTAGAAAATATTGTAGGAAGCGATTTTTGAAATTATTTATAGAAAAGTAAATATGTGCCCCAAAATTCCGAGGTGTAAAATTTTTTTTCAATTTTTTACACTCTTGGGCACATTGTGCCACATATTTACTTTTCTATGTGGTTATGTATGGATGGCTTCATATCATGCAAATCAGCAGTCAACTGAGGTCACACAAATTTCACGTACAGCTCTTTTGCCTCTATTTCATGAGAGTGCCCATACAGTGGCCATGATAAGACATTCAATGAACGTAGTGAAAACTGCTGTTAACTATTTAAACCCGGGACAAATACCAGTTCTTACATTTGACCAGCCTTTATATGCCATAGCAAAGGAGATACAATGGAAATGGCCTAATATATATGGAGAAGACCACTTTGTGGTTATGTTTGGAGGGCTTCATATTGAGATTAATGAGGTAAACAATAAAAAAAATCCCCAAAATTGAACCATATATATGCAATTTATATGCCATAGCAAAGGAGGTACAATGAAAATGGCCTAATATATATGGAGAAGACCACTTTGTGGTTATGTTTGGAGGGCTTCATGTTGAGATTGGCGCTCTGAAAAGTATTGGAAAGTTCCTAGAAGGATGTGGTTGGACAGAAGCATTGGTTCAAGCTGATATAGCGTCATCAGGAACAGCCGATTCATTCTTGCATGCAACACACATTACCAGAGCTAGAAGATCACATCAAATAACAGTGGTTGCATTATATATACTTAAACAGAAAGCTTATGATACATATGTCCTCAATACTAAAGAAAATGGGAAGTCTTGCTTAGACTTTAACCAGTGGTGTGAAGAAAGAAAACGTAAACATCCACAGTTTCATTACTGGACAATTGTAATGGAAATGGAATTGTGCTTACTGACATTTGTACGCTCTCTTCGAGTGGCTTCTTTCGACATGTACTTAGATGCTTTAACAGAGCTGGCACATATGTTTTTTGCATTAGACCAGTATAATTATGCTCGTTGGATTCCAGTTCATCTAAAAGATATGGCTGAGTTAGTAGTCAAGCATCCAACAATTGCCAAAGAGTTCAGTGATGGCCATTTTGTTGTACAAAAGACTAAACATGTTTTCTCTGCAATTGCCATTGATCAAGCTCACGAGCAGAACAACGCTTGTATAAAAGGGGAAGGAGGTGCTATAGGAATCCTAGATAATGCTAATGCCCTTCGTCGATGGATGGTAGCAGGTCCAGAGGTTGCCAGAGTAATTGAAGAGTTTGAAAAAAACATTCAAAGACATTGGAAAACAATTGCAAACACGCCATCATGAATAGACACCAAGCATCCAGACAGCATTTTCAAAAGATGTACGATCACTTGTGCATGTGTTTGAGGATTTTGGAAACCCATTTGAAGAGGAAAGCATGGACTTGTTGCATCTAGAAAGTAAGGAAATTGCTTCCCCTTCCGTTACTAAAACAATACAAAACATACAACAAATTGGAAAGGATCAGTTTACTTTATATGTGGAAGAACGTATTGTAAAGAGAACAAAATCATTACACGATGTCATACATCGAAACAACCTCCCATTATTTACCAGCTCAACTAAAAGGACTTCAAACGAAGGATCGAAACTGACGTCCATGAAAAGAGAAGTTGAACTATTTTCTCAGTTGTATATTGCCTGCCAAACCCGAAATGGAAATCTGGATGAATTTTTCAGACATGAAAATCAGATACATCCTCCTTCATTAACTAGAGATGGAAAACTATACATTATTACAAAAAGTGATATATTGACAGACTGAGAAACCCACCACTACAAGTGTGGTCGTTGATGGAGCTGCAACCATTCATATGTTGTCTCCTGGTTTTGCCAAAACATTTGATGAGTATGCTAACTTAGTTTTCATTCCGTATGTGAAAAGGCAGTTTGACACTATGATCTCACGTTTAGATATTGTGTGGGATATTTACAAATCAAATTCTATTAAAGGTACTGCAAGAGCCAAGAGAGGAAAGGGAGCGAGACTGCGTGTGGTTGGAAATGCACCCATACCGAGAAATTGGAAGGACTTCTTGCGCGTAGATGATAACAAGACAGAACTATTTCGGTTCCTCTCAAAAGCTGTCATAGAAGCATTTGATGAGATTAACAAGACACTTAAAAGTTACAGATGAAGATCAGATCCTCTGCAAATCACCACAAGTTTTATTACATTTGCTTTCTCCATGTAATCACGAGGAAGCTGACACCCGCATTTTATTGCATGTTGCACATGCAGTTCAATGTGGCCACCACAAGATACTAATACGTACCGTTGATACAGATGTTGTAGTTCTATCTGTGATGGTAATGCAAACCTTTCCACATGATGCTCAACTTTGGTTAGCTTTTGGAATTGGAAAAATGTTTCATTACATAGCTTCACATGAGATTGCCAATGCCCTGGGACCTGAAAAATGCAGGGCACTCCCAATGTTTCATGCGTTAACAGGATGTGACACAGTTTCTTCTTTTGTTGGACGTGGTAAAGTGACAGCGTGGAGTACTTGGAATTCGATCCCATAATTTGCACAAGTACTATTGAATTTGACTTGCACCCCGACCAGTATTCCTGAGGAAACGATGTGCGCAATAGAGAGATTCACCATACTATTATACGATCGCACAGGCACAAGTAAAAATATCAACAAAACCAGAAAGAAGCTATTTACAAAAACAAGCTTAGTACAAAGAATTCCTCCAACATTAGATGCACTCAAACAATATGTTAAGAGAGCCATATATCAGGGTTGCTACATCTGGGGCAGATACTAATTCCAAGTCCTGTATTACCTCCTGTGACAAGTTGGGGTTGGAGTAAAGTGAATGATGGCCTATATGTTCCAGAGTGGATAACAATCCCTGAAGCAGCTAAAGCATGTGAGGAGCTAATTCGTTGTGGTTGCAAGAGGGGATGCAAGAAAGGCTGCAAATGCAAGAAAAGCAATTTACCATGCACGGTCTATGCATATGCGAGGGAGAATGTTCCACGGTTTCCTAACGAGTGTTTAACTGATTTTCAACACATTTGGATAACGTTTAACACAGTCGCGTACGATAAATAAAAATTTATATATGTTCAAATTTAAACTTTGTGTATTTATCCATAAACAATAAAATTAAAATGTAACTCTTAAATTATTATGTTTCAATAAATATGTTAGTATCAGTTTATTATAGATTTACTCTATTTTCACCTTTAAATACCATAATCAATGTACACATGCCCAAAAATATGCAAAATACAAACTAGGTTTAGTATAAAATTATAAATAAATTAAAATAGCTCCCAAATCTCACACATGCGCAATTTCAGGTGCCCCAATATCTTAAAATCATCTTCATGTAATACACCAACACTGGTATAAATTTTATGCTTGTATCACAAAACGCATAATTTTTTTTTACTATGCCGGCTAACTAACTATATGTGTGTAGGTTGAAAGAAATAGGTGTTTTTGATTATTATTTATTATAACTAACTATATGTGTGTAGGTTGAAATAGGTGTTTTTGATTATTATTATTATTATTATTATTATTATTATTATTATTATTATTATTATTATTATTATTATTATTATTATTATTATTATTATTATTATTATTATTATTATTATTATTATTATTATTTAAAATTTTAAATTCAAAGTAGAACATTTATATTTGTTACCGATAAATATTAGAATTTGCAAGATATATGAAAACTAAAACAAATATGACAAGGTTTGTTAGACATTATTAAAATCTTTTAAAATTTAAAAATTTATTTAGTTTTAAAAAGTACAACGTTGTTATTCATTAGGTTGTAAGTGAATTTTGGCGTTGCAATATATATATATATATATATATTATTAGTATATACTATCATTATATATATATATATATATATATAATATTATATATATATAATATATATATATATATATATATATAACTATATATATATATATATAATATAATATATATATATATATATATATATATATATATATATAATATATATATATATAATATATATATTATATATATATATATATATGGTGATTCAAAAAATCTACGACAAACTTGGAGGGCTGATAGAGCAAACGATAAGGAACATTTATTGTTAAATAAGCTATGTTGTATGAGGCTTCGTTTCAAAGTTACGGATGATTTAAGGTGTAGCTATTTCTGCTGTTGAAGTAGCCATCACGTGTGAAAGCACGCCTCATCGGTAAACAAGACCCAGGGTGCAGGAAAGGCAGGCATTAATCCCCGATGCTCCGTTGCCCAGAAACCCATCGGCGGCAAAAATCGCACACGGGTGTTCGAAATCGTTGCCCAAGTCTCCTGTTATTTTCGGTAGTGCGTATGCATTGGAGGGCTTTGCTCATGCAGGGACCCGAAGCACAGACGACTTGATTTGAACCCCTGACATGGGCAATGGCGCGATTGTACTATCGACGGCGGTCGTTGGCGACTCTCTCAAGAACCTCCCTCTTCTTCAAACGCAGGAGTCCTCGTATTACGCGGTCTTCCACCAAGTGCATTAAGGACCGAAGGCCCATTCTCTCGAAGCGCTGGTGAGGGCGAGTAAACATTGTGTAGTGTGGGCTGATTTCTGTGTGGAAACCGTTCTCCGGTACATGAGGTTGCGCTCTTCGTCCATTTCCGTTCGCCGCGCCGTAACACATTATCATGTCGGTTAAACTCGGGGGAAGAGTGTAGTGATCCATTCGGAGAAATCGATGCCTACACTGTACTAAATCAACGATGAATTGGGCAAGGGAAAGGTATTGTTAACGTGTTTCCGAAAGACGTTTAAGCGTATATATATATATATATAATATATAATATATATATATAGATATATTATATATAATATATATATATATATATATATATATATATATAGTATATAATTATATATATATATATATATATATATATATATATAAATATATATATATATATATATATATTATCCTTTCGCTCCTCCTACATTTCCCAATCCCTCTCTCCGTCTACCTATCTAGAATGGGAGAGTATGGAATTGGCCAATATAGAAAAACTATTTACATAGACACGAATCATACTCAATCGAACCCACTGATACTTCCTCTAACAAAGAAGTGACAGATGTCCCCCGGGGGGACATAAATTCACCTAGCCCCAGAGGCGGCCCCTGCGTGCTTTTGGGGGGCTCTTGGACTCGCCTGTCCGCGGGAGCCCTTTTAAGAAGAGAAGTAAGTCGAGTTGACATGCAAAAGTGCGAAATGATATTCGTTGAAAATATTTTAAAAAAAGTGGTTAGTAGTGTTGAATTGAATTAAACAAACTAAGGGTTAATCCACTAATCATAGCTCTACTGTGTTTGAAAGCGTGAGAGTGTTGTGTAATTAACCTTAGTTGAGTGTTTCAAACAAGACTCCCTGGTGCACCAGCGTGCTTAGAGCTGAGTCATGTTCATTCACACGTCCCAATCACACACATAAGCCTTTATACAAAGCGCGCAACATTATTTACACGTTGAAATGAACCCCAACAATTAAGGTACTAAAACCCTCAAGATCGATAAATCCACCTTTCAAATCAACCCTTTCCTCATACATAGATTGACGGCGTTCTGGTAGAATATCCGCTCGGTCTTCAATAATGGCCCGCTTAACAGTAAAACAACGAAAAAATTGTACTTACATTATCAATTTTCTATGTTACATCAGACCAGCTCCCGAATGACGAGATTAAATTAAACCTATTAGCTTCCTCCTTGCCAACGACACAAAGTGGAAGGGTTACGAGCGAGTGAATTATCGTATTAACAGGATATATGAAAGTTCTTTTCCTTCCGTGTCCATTTCCTTTCTTAGCTAATATTCGCACGAAAAACACAATCAAGGGCCCTAAAATTAAGGGTCCCACAAAACGCAGTGGCTATCAACCTAAAGCCACCCTTTAAATAGCGAATACATGCACACAATTAACAAACAGCAACAACCACAAAACCAGGGGTGGGGTGTTAACGCAAAGTTCTTCCCCGAACCCTATTCACTTTTTACACTACTGGCTAATGGTGAGAATAACACCGATTTACTAGGTCAAAGCGAGAAATCATTCTATTTTCTGTGCTAAAGTTCGTAAACATACAGGAAGAAATGTAAACCCACGATACGCTTTTTAATTTTGAACAAAAAAAGGGGGATGAATAACGGGAATCATTACGTCATCCTTAACTAAAACAACTTTCACTAAATGCTACAAGGTTCACTTCACTATACACAGTCAAGGAAATAATCCAATATTCAAGATCACCTTTTCCTTTTGTTTTATCTAAAAGTAATTAATGGGCGAAAATAGGCACAGAAGACAACGAAAAAAAATCTTGCTCAACATATTTACACAAAAAAAGGCAAGAAAGGACAACTTAGGACACAAGGTCATCAAATCAACATTAAACATCTATTTTTAAAAACACAACGCATCTCATCTTCGAAGGAAATCTAAAATTAGACGCTAAACAAAAAAAAGAATTTTGTTGATCATATTTTACATAAAAAATACAACAAAAACCAACTATGGGCACAAGTTTATCAAACCAAAATTAGGCATCTAATTTTGAAAACAAAACACATTTCAAATTCAACAAAGAATGGGCTAAAATTCGGAACTTCAGAGAAAGAAATTTCAATACTCTTCCTCTTGAGGCTCTCGTAACGACTGAAAAACGTCTTCCTTTTTACAAATTTTGGGTAGTTCTAAAACTCCTCCCTTCGTACCCAATCACCCAATAAAAGGCGGGAACCCGCTTTCAGCTTTGAACCGACCAATCCGATGCCGCATAAAATCTCCTCCCACTTTGTAGAATGGCCGTAGGCATAGAAGGGGAGATGCCGTATAAACCAATTACTTCAAACAAAGGGCTTCTAGTCCCTCTTTATTAGTTATGGACGAACCAATCAGCGCTCTTTATATGCGTGGGAATCGGCCCGCCTTTCTTTAAAGATTTGAGAATTTTATTATGTTTATTTTGTAGGCCAAATGGCCTCTTGGGTTTCTTCGCTCATTAACTTTCTGTCCTATATCCATATATCAGCTGTCAATGTTGGTCCGAAAAGATTTTCTTGTTCTTCACACAAATTTACAACATTTATTTGGTGGATACGTGTTTTGTATGGCACACAATAATATATAATATATATATATTATATTATATATATATAATATTTAATATTATCTATATAATATATATATATATAATCATAATTATATATATTACTATAATATATATTTAATATATAATATATATTATATACTTATATATTAATATATAATATATATATATAATACATTGTACCGGACACAAAAATATCACAAAAACAAGTCTGAGCCACGTACTCGCGGGAGTGAACATGGTTTCGTGTCTTCATATGGGTCCAGAATAAGGCAACGTTTTTAGTATATTATTCTACAACCAATAAGATATCAATAGTAATTGTTCAATATATGTACTCCACTCATTCAACCCTAACTCTAACTGGCTAGCCAATATAATCCCCAAATGGTCAATAAATGAAATACATTTAAAGAAATAAACGTACTAATTCCCAAAATATAATAACAGCAGCATGAATACAAGAGTCATAAATAATCTCCCACTATCAATAAATTGTAATCAAAATAAATCGCTAGAATCAATAATACGCACAAAATTCAATTAAATAAATAATTAACACAATCAATAATAAATTACGGCTAAATCTCAATATATTAATTTTAGTGCATTAGGTAACAATTCCCATGGACTGAGCTGTTTATCAGTATAACCGGAACTTACTATCCTGATACCTTAGTTAAATCGTTTTACTTAAAATTAATTTAAAGTGATTCTCTACATGGTTTACACTAAATCCTTCACAACAGTAATCTAATTACAAAGCTATAAATAAGATCAGAACTTTATAGTCTATAGAAATAAACAAGTAATTGAACTTCCTTTGGTTCCCTTGAAGGTGGGGAAGTACACTAAATCCCTCTCCAATCCAGTGAAGGTGGGGACTACACTCAAGTACCCTCCCATAACAGTGTAACGGTGGGGAGTACCATATCAGCGCACCTCCTGATCCATGAAGTCGAGTAGAGTCGACACTCACGGGAGCCACCTCGGATCTCAAGGTGTGAAGGTGAGGAGGTACTAAGCGATCCAAGGTACCCTCCCGAAATCTCAGTGACGAGTGTATAACAACTGTTAAAATGCGGAGTACATTTGTAAACCCGCGTAGCAGTTGATGTAAATGGTGCACCCAAAAGCCTGGTTTGCACATAGAATACCTCAGTAGCAGATATTAGGGTACACTACACAATCGGATTCGCACGGTCGTGCAGGATTGGTGCTACTCTGCAATTCATCAGTAGACAGTCAATCGGACTCCATTTTCGCAAACTGGGATAACATGGTTGCGGGCACCTTACAGTAACTCTGTTCTCCTCAAACGATTCAGTTTGGGTGGCACTCTATTGACAGGTAAGACTTCTTGTTTTCAAAACGGTTTCCAGGTTGGGGCATCTTACGGTAAATTCTCGTGGTTGTTCTCAAAACGTATTGAGTTCATGATTTGTGGGCAAGCATCTATAAAGTGGGATCTAAAGTCTGGGATGCCCCGTATACTCACTGCGGTTAATGACTAACCCAACAGTAATGGTACAGTCCGGTTTACATGTAAACCATAGTAATCGTCGAATCACTAATATTATAATGAACTATCTAATGTAATATAATAATAATTATCATGATAATATAATAATAATAATAATAACGAAATAATTAATAATAATAAGTAAAATAATAAATCAATAATAATAATATAGATGAGGAGGACGAATACAGACGCACTAATACACCGGACTGCAGAATCAGATAGTATAATAATATCATAATGATATAATAATAAAATAATAATATAATTAATATCATATATAATAATATATTATAATAATATAATAATTACTGAATAGTATAAAATAATAATAATTAATAATAATAAATAATAAACTAATATAATGATAATATGTCTTACATAAATAATGCATCACATTAAAAATCCATAACAACACAGTAATATTAATTAATGATAATAATAATTATGGAATAATAATTAATAATAATAAATCATATATATAATAATAATAAAATAAATCTATAATTAATAATATGAGATGTCGTAGTAATGCACTACGATGTCTCACTCTAGATGCGGAAAAAAATGTCATCTATCGAGGGTAATAATTTCTTCATAGATAGTCCATATTAATAATAATAATACTGTTATTAGTTAAAACCCTAATCTAAATATATTACACACATCTGCTGGATCCCTCACATTCACGCACACTATCATCCTATCACAAATAGACAAAAAGGTAAAGGCCTAAACATATATAATACTACCTAATCATATTGAATAATAATAATTAAGATAAAATCTACTTCAATTAGAAGATGGATATACTCATAAAATCATATATGAGTGAGAGAGAATATAATATCGTTTGATCGAGTCGCTCGATCTAATAATGAATAATGAATAAAATATCTTTAAAATTAAATTATTGATACGTAGAAACATCATCATCAGCACTTTGTATTTAATTATAACTTTTTGCAGATTTTCTAAATTCTAAAAAACTTTCCTAATTATTCCTTAATTTTCTTTGGACATTCTTGAATAAAAAAATAATTGCATTCTGAAATGGATCAGCTTCGTCCGCTCACGGTATACTATTTTCAAGAACTAATTGTTCTTATCATTACTGGATACAAGCACTATAAGCTTAAAACCTTAAAATAGCTTACACTATAATTTACAAATAGCAGACCATAAGTATTAAAATCTTAGTAAGATTTAAAATATACGAAAAGTCAATAGAATGTGAGGTTGGCTAATTGTAGATTGTGTCTTTTCGATTTCGCTTTTTTTTCTCTATGTAAAAAATATTTACGGTAATCGACTTGTCGTTATAGATTATGATATATTGTTGTCCGCTCTCAGTATGCGTTTTACTTATAAGAGGACTCCGCCAGCCTAAATCCGAAAATCCTCTTTTAATCAATTGCTGAAGTAAGTTTACTATTTCATTATGTGTAATTTTTTTATGGCTCTTCCTGCTATATGGTGTTGTATCTTTATTGGTCTGTACTGTGCTGTAACATACCGCTGCCGAGGGTATTCGTCGTATACCCCAGTAGTGGGCGTTAACATGCCACTTCATTGCAAATGGAATTGGTATACCGACGTCGTCACTCGTCAGCAGATGTAAGTACGAGCATTCAAGCAAGAAGACAACTTAGGGGGGGGGGGGGGGGGGGGGGGGGGGGGGGGGGGGGGGGGGGGGGGGGGGGGTGGTTGGCTGAAATATTCTAATACAATTGACTTCTTTTCCCCCATTTTATTATTACTATCTCAGTAAGAATTGATCTTCAAAGGTACTTGATTTACTCACTTCATATTATTGAACAACACTTCGCTTCTTGTATAGAAGATGAGGTTTTATATTTTGTCTTTAGGATCTGCATATTATTAAAATGACGTTTATCACGCGTTGCTTTGCTAAGTAAATACGTAGCAGAGAAAAGCTTAAATGCGTTAATCTTGTCTCTAGCTTATCCTTGATTCTTAATTACTGTATCTTTAATAAAAGATGGTCATGTGAGATTGTTAATTTCAGTCTGTTCTCTGTTACAAGGTTTATTTATAGATACTTATAGGCGAGAGGTGTGTATGAGTCGAATTATAATAAACTCCTTATCGTATTTTTAACGTACATATCTCGTTTAATTGTAGCCATCGTTTTGTTATTTTCATTTTCATCGTTATAAAAATAAATTTATTGTTTAAGTTGTTAATATAAAATTTAATTTGCTATAGGTCTCAAGTTTGTTAATAAAATTTTGAACGCTGTTATGATCTTTAAAAATGACACACGTGTCATCAACGTATCTCACGTAAAAGAAGGGGTTAAATATATTATTTTCTATGAGAATTTTGTTTTCTATTTCAGACATATAGAAGTCCGCCAATGTTGGTCCAAGGGGAGATCCCATTGATACTCCATTTTTTTTAATCCAAAGTTTGTTTTTAAATTCAAAAGGCGTTTTTGTGGTGCAGGTTATAAGTAGTGTTTTCAAAATTTCTTTATCTATGTTTGGGGGCGGAGTATTTTCATTATAATAGACATTTTTCAGAATGATATCGATCGTTTCATATACTGGAACATTTGTAAAAAGGCTTTCGACATCAAGGGAGACTTTTTGATTGTTGACTTTTTGTATAAATTCCTCCGTAGATTTGACAATGTAGTTTTCATGTAGTCTCCCTTGATGTCGAAAAAATTAGTGCCTCTACAGCTTCTGTCTCCGATGTTATATAATTAATCTCAACGCTAAGGAACAATTTGAATAATAAACAGAGTGACATAGCGGCCACAAATGAAAATTGATGAAGGTTTAAAAAAGATATGCAGAAATGTAATTTAATCCTCTAGAAGTACAGAAAAACGCTTTGTCTGGGGGGGCGGGTTGAAATTAATTGACCTTTATAACTCTTGGCAATCCTTACTTAGCATCCCCATTATAAAAGGCAAGTTTTTGTAACAATATTAGAACAAGTTAAATCGTCCACTTTGTGTTGCAGTGAAAAACTTCAATCCAAACAGTCTATTTATTCGCCACCCATTAAAAGGAAAAAAACGAAATCTACGGAACCAACACCTTCTACAAGTAAATCAATAATAAATTCACTGGAAGAATTTCTACAGTCCAGTAGTGATGAAAAAACACTCGCATTGCCAAAGGATGTAGTGCAAATGATTGAAAACTATCACCAAGAAAAACGACTAGATACAAATGACGATCCTATCAGTTGGTGGAAAGTTATGCAAAATTTTACCCACGCTTGATCTTGCAAAAAATACTTGGTCTGTCATCCAACTTTTGTTCCAAGTGAGAGAGTATTTAGCAATGCTGGGCTAATAAGTGATGAAAAGAGAAAAAGACTTTCAGCAGAAAAATTTGGTATTCTCAAGCACAACCTTCCTAAATTTGAATTTCAATACTAGTGGCAGAAGAAGCCTATATTTAATCCATTGTAAAAGCTCTTTCCATTAGGGCGGAAGTTTGGGGAATAGAGGTTGATGGGTGCATGGATTGGGCCCCGTCCGTAACTGGTACACTTATATTATAGTAAGATTATGTGTAAACTCGATATACAGTATAATATATATATATATATATATTTATTAATTATATATATATAATATATATATAATATATATTATATATATATATATATATATAAATATATATATATATACTGTGTGTGTGGTAAGGATTGGTTAAGGTATCAAAATAATGGTAATGTCATAACTACTCTTCAGCAATAATTCAATCTTGGCCAGGCCCGTACAAAAAAACCTTCAAATACACTTTTAGAAGATTCTCGACCTATATTTATATCAGTGTTCGATCTGCCCTGTGGATAAGGTCTCGGCTGTTAAATACAGCAATGTAACGATGAATTCTAAAAATTACCACTTAACACAAATGAAAAGAGTTCTTTAATGATTTTCAAATGTTATTTTTATGCATTTGCGTGAATGCAGTTGGATTTTTATCAAGTTTACTTACAGTGACTATCAATTGACTTTGAATTTCATAAAACAAATGACTAGAAGACCTAATATATTAATTGACTGAATATTCAAATAAGTAAAGTATAATGTGTCTCGGAAACAAGAGGAAACGACTGGGATTAATTTATATAGCTTAAATAAAAAGACAATATGAACTTGTACTGCCTTTAAAACAATTGAAGGCTTTTTATACATCCGTGAAATACTATTAGATATAAGGATATCTTTTATTTTGTATTCCGATGGCTATGTATATAAAGGAAACAATTAATTAACACACTTTTAAAGAGTATTATTTCCACAAGTCTTCCTCGAACAACCTTTTATAAGAGAATAATATACAATACGAACTATAATATAGAACATTAGCATAAGTTTTTATATTCTATCCTTGAAGTATATATATTATATTATTATAATACTATATATATATATATATATATATAGTATATTATATCTATAGTATATATTATATATATTATATATATTATATACTATATATATATATATATATATATATATATATAGTTAGGGGTGGTACCGGACTGAAATTTTCGTTCGGCCCGGACCGGAATTTCGCCGAATCGCAAAAAAAATCGGCCGGAATTCGGCGAACCGGAATTTCTAATGAACTTTAGTTTAACTATTAAGAAATGTAAAAAATTATTTCATATAACGTTCAATATAATTCGAGAGGGTGTGTATATTTATAAGGCCTCTATTCTCTGTATTACCTTTGATTATCTATTCTAATATATATATATGATATATATATATATATAATATATATATTAATACTATATATATGATTATATATATATATAATATAGTAATAATATATATATATATAATATATATATATATATTATATATATTATATATAATATATATTATAGTATATAGTTGATAAGATTTTATTCATAATTGGATTAAGATTTGTCATGAGTAATATACCTCGCAAAATAGTTGTTTAGTAATTCACCCTTCTTTTAAATCATTTTATTACAACAATGTTGCAAAATCTTTTAATAGAGTGTAATAGCCCACAGGAAAAATAAACTAGTATAAGTTTTCACCAAAACCTAATACAATCGCCACTTCATAACATGGAAAATCACCACCGTATGAGAATATCTGGAAGTCAAATATTTGGATAGTAAAAGGAGAATCCTGTATTTTAGAACATGGACACCCCAAAATAGCGAAAGATCGAAGCGTGACAAGTAAGAATTGTAAGACATCATTTTCTTCCCCCAACAATTTGCAATTCAATTGACCCAAATCAAGCTATTCTCCAAAAATAATAAATTTATTGCAATGGGTTAAACCAGCATTCAACAATCACTGAAGTTAGGCGTTACTGCAACTAGAATGACATTTGAACCATAATATCAAAATGATAAAGTAAAATAAATATTATTTTTGTAGAGAAATGAATATAAAATTTACGCTGAATAATCACAGTTTATTTTAACAAGAATAAATAATTTAACTAATCTTATATAATTCACTACAGATATATGGATAGCTAACTATTCAACGACTCATTTATTTCTTTTAACTACTCACGGGCTTACGAGTCAGTTTGAAGAATTGGGCTATGCACTCTTGGAAATATATAAATTATATATATATATATATATATATATGTTTATATTATATTATATATATATATACTTATAGATATATATAATAAATAATAATAAGTTATTAATATATATAGTATAATAATTTATAGATTTAAAGTTTCAATTTAATGAGTACTCTTATTATCCTATAATTTGAGATTTTTGAGTAATATGTATACTATGTAATACACTATGTATTGAATACTAACCGGCTACATTATATTTTGTTACAGATGTGCTATGGTATGTAAATAAATCCCTTCCTAGCATATTTGTTTAAATTATCAAGGTACATTAGTAATTCCGGTCGGCCCGGAATTTTCAAAATTCGGCAGGAACCGGAACAGGAAAAAATGTCAAATTCCGGCCTCAGTTCCGGTACACCCTTAATATATATATATATATAATATAATTATAATATATATATATATATATATATATTATATCTTTTTTTATATATATATCTATTTCTTATTATATATTTATATATACTATATATATAAATATATAAATTTAAAGTAATAATATATAATATTAATATATATATATATATATATATATAAAATATAATATATATATAAAATAAAATTTTATAAATAAAATAATTTAAAATTATTTAAATAACATATATATTGTAGTGTCTTTAATATATATTTTAATATATATAATATATTATATACTTATATGTTAACTTTGTTTAAATTTTAGAAAGATAAATACAATTAAATATATATAAAAATATATATAAAATAAATAAATTATTATCATAAAAATATATAGACTTTAATTACTAAGAACAATCTTTGTATTTAGACCAAGAATATTTAACAAGTTAAGATTTACAGAAATTTGATTGTATGTTCGTGTTCAAGCACACAGCTTGATGGCTCAACGGTACTTTCAATGCGCAATTTCTTAAGAATCAATGAAGTGTTTCTAGGAAGGCTATGTATTCAGGGAGAAACAATTAAATGAAATATATTTAAACAAAAAAAAAATCTACCTCTCTTTTTAGTTGGTGGTAGGAAGGAATTAGTGAAATTTATAAAGAATTTTTATTATTAATATATATCTTACCTTGCAGCGATATTTGGCATACCCAAGCGACTACAAAGATTTCCCTTACACATGTGAGTACGCACATACGCACTTAAACAAAATTGTGGACAGGAAATATTTTAATAAACAAAATATCTTTGATAAAATCAACACTTTCAGCTAGCTGAAAAAATATCACTATTGCAATATTATAACCTCGTAAATCACAACACAATATTAATTAAAATAGAAAAAGAAATATTACATTCAATATTAAATCACAAATGGAATGCACTCATAAAGCGAAAGTGTCAACACTGACACATATATAATAGCGATCAAGGAATACGCAAGAAACGTAATGCCAACCTAACACATCTTTGAACAGAGCAAGTTGGAAATGAAAAGTTAGAAAAAATGATCCTCCAAGGGTTTTATACTCGGACTGGTAGTGTAGAATACTATTTCAGCCATACAGAGACAATCAGAAATAGTAGGACGAATGATATATACAATATACAATTAAAATAGAAGAAAAAGTATATAGACAACCTCAGAGGAGTGGGCGTGTTGGCAATCCTTAAGATTTTCAACATTTGAATAGAAGAAAAACAATCTTTTATGCTTTCAGAAGAGAAATGTGATCTAGCGTTAAACTTTTAGAGCTTCACAACATCAAATGAAATATCCCATTATTTAAAATTAAAAAATAAAAATATTATATATATGGTATATAAGTTATATATTATATATATATATAGTATAATTAGTGTTGTTATATTATAACTATATTATATTATATATATTCTATTAAATATATATATATATATAATATATATATATATCATAATATATATATATATTATATAAATATATATATTAATTATATAATTAATAATATATATATATATATATATATATATTACTATATATATATATATATATATAATATATAAAATATATATATATATATATATAACTTAACATAAAACTGTATATATATATATACTAAACAACCAATCCTTTTTTTTTTTGTTGCAAATCTAAATAATAATAATAATTAATAATATAATAATATATAAATAAATAATAAATAATATTAAATAAAATTAATAATAATAATAAAATAATAATAATAAATAATAATATAATAATAATAATAATAATATTAATAATAATATAATAATAATATATATAATCAATAATAAATTACGACGTGTTAAAGTAATCACCAACTTTGTTTTATTTTAAAAGAAATGCTGTAAATAATTACATGGTGTTTGCTATAGCGAATTCGTATTTACCTTTTTAATAGAAATTTGCCTTCATATTATAGTAGATATATCATATATTATATATTTTTATATATATATATATATAATATAATATATATATATATATATATATATATATTGGTTCAATTGGCAATCCACGACTTACATGTGTATAGGAATGGGAAGGATTAAAAGCGTCAAAAGTTTTTGGGACTTTACTCAATGAGACAATTATACATATCACTTTTGATTAACCATGATATATATCAATTAAGTAGATGTATATAATTTAAATACTATATATATTTATATATATTATATATTCTATATATTAGTGGATATAGTATATTTAACTAACAATACACGCGTAATTAAATCATCCGATTTCAAAATCAAACATTCTGCAGTCTTATCTTTAACAACTTGGATGTGACATTAGATATCTCTGCATTCACTAATATACTATAATTAAATATATAGTATATATATAATATATACTATATATAATAAATATTATATAATAGTATATATATACTTAATAATATGATAGTACTATTTCCAGTAATATGAGAATTAAGGGTTTTGTAAATCCTTTATTTGTAATAATAAAGCTAGAACTCAATTTGAGGCAAAAGCTATTATGGTAGAGTACAAACAAAGCATCTCTGAAAATTATGTGTATTTATTATGTACGGTAAATTTGCGTACATCTTATATGATCACACATAACTTACTTTTTATTCTTTTTATGTTATTTAATTGAAATGGCCAGTGGTCTTTCTCCTACCCGGTTCTATATGCGACCGAGGAAGGAAAAGTGTTAGGCCACTCGACATCCGTGCCTTAAGACTGATCAGGGCCTGGCCTGGCAGTTACAATATATATTTTTGTAGTAAAATTGAAGGTGTTATTATATAATTAATGTCCCTATATCAAGATCGCTTGTAAGTGTCAGATTGATACGTAGTTTTGATCATAATTGAAATATTCAGATATAAAACTTAAGAGATGGTAAAGAGAGACCTAGTGAGAACTGCATTCTATAATATATGCCCACTCTGCAAACTGTTCGAAAATGATGTATAAATATATTAAGTCAAGTGCTCACGAAAATGTGCTTGATCTGTCAAATGACAAAGTCCTTAATTTTTGTACATTAATGATATGTGGCTTATAAGATTCGTCGTTCTACCACTCATATAAAAGAAAAAGAATATTATGGCTTATAAGACTAGTTTTTATACCACTCATATAAAAGAAAAAGAAGGTTGCACAGTGATAAAAATCTATTTTATTAATTTATGACTCATCTACTCGCTGTACATATTATGTGGTTCAAACACATAATCGTGACTTTAAATATTCAACCTGTTCCTGATAATAGGCACTAATAATTATAATAATAATAATAATAATAATAATAATAATAATAATAATAATAATAATAATAATAATAATAATAATAATAATAATAATAATAATAAATAATATAATAATAATAATAATTAATAATATTAAAATGTTATGAAAACAATTAAAATCTTATTTTATTGAAAATATTTAAATAGAAATAATCATTAGGTTAAAGAAGAATAATACTATTATAAGAATTCTTTAATTAATAGTAACCAAATAATAAATATAATAATAATAAATATAATTATAATATAATAATAATAATAATAATAATAATAATAATAATATAATAATAATCATAATATATAATAAAATAATAAAATCGTGATAATGAAAGTGTTCGATAATGACTACCCAGTGAAAGTTTTAAAAAGTAAGTCTTGAGGGTCAATATTGATGATACTAAAAACGTAGGTGATAGCTTGAAGAAAGTTTGTTTTTATAAAAGAAAATAAAAAAAAGTCGTTATCCAGTAAAAATAGTCTTTTCATAAACTGAAATCACCCCGCCCTCCCAAAAAAAAAAAAATCCTCCAACGAAGGTCTACAACAACAAGGAAGCCTTGAGATGCGAAATGGGGGATGGGTCGAGAGAAGAAGAACTCCCCACCATTGAGTTCCTCCAAAAGCACTCAAGAAAAAGCTTTCTCTAAAATATGAAACTGAAAAAAATAAAAATTGGGAAGAATTTTCGTTAGGCTTTGGTTACAATATGGCGATTTTTTAATGCTCTCAACCCATCTTAGTGACACCAGCGAAGTTTTTCTACTCTCACATATGGTCTATTTTCATCAACGAAAGTATTTTTTAAAGTACATATTTAATCTTATAATTATTTGGTTTTATTAAAAGTAATTAAAATATATTATACACTGCGGCATAATAATGTTAAGCAATTAGAAAATAATGCTTTTTAAAGGAATTTATAGATCTATAAAAAAGTCTCTCGTATTTTCCTAAAAAGTTAGTCAGAGAGGAACTTATTCATAGCGAACGAGAATGGAGGAACCCCCTTTCATTCTGCTGCCTATTCCCCCACAATGAAGGGATTTGAGATGGAAACGTATTTATTTGCTTGTGATAAGGTGCGAATAAAGGCCTTCCGTGAACTTGCTATAATATTATCTCTTTAATATAGCGTAACACAAGGTTATTTTAGGATTTAAAATTTATATTTTTAAAATATCTTATTTTGTGAAGAACGCTTGAGTTCTATGGGTAATATTTACATGCGGGAGATTCATATTAAAACAGATTGTAGTTTTATTATTAAGTAGGATAATTAGATTAGGAAGTGTTCGGTTCCTCTGACTAAAATGTAATAAATTATTGTATCTATACATTGATAATAAGATCAGCTAAATAATTTTATTAGTTAATTTATATGTCATTAAGGCAGTCTATTCGCATTAAATTACTCTATGGTATTCGATGTGCGGCTGGTCAATATCTTGATCGAATTGCTATGAAATGGCACTTTATACTATTTAGACTTGATCAAAATATATACATTTTCGGGGTTTAGATAGTGACTCTGTGTGTGGGAGGGAGCTAAATATCTTCACTCTCAAAAAGACCTATGCGTCATCACTAGTTGTGTAAGTATGGAGACAATGAGGCTTTTGGTAATAAAAAAGTTGGATGAGTTTATCGGTAAATATGAGATAAATTCTACGGAAATATTTCTGCCAATTTAAGAACTATAAAAATAAAATGTATTTATTATAATTGACTGGTGGCTGGGTATTCTTGCTTGTTCGGGATCACCAGTGTACTATTTCCAGTCTATAGATATGGTTATAATTTTATTATTGTAATAATAAAGCTCAATATAATATGTAGCAAAGTGAAATTAATGGTAGAGTAATCAAACAAACATCTCTGAAATTATGTGTATTTATTATGGTACGTAAATTTGCGTACATATATATATATTGTATATAATTTTATTCCTTTTTATGTTATTTTCAAATTGAACAGCCAATTGGAGACGTCTTTCTCTTAGACGGTTCTATATGCGACCGAGGAAGGGAAAGGAGTTAGGCCAACGACATCCGTGCCTTTAAACGTGATCGGCCTGGCCCTGGCCTAAATATATTATTTTTGTGTGAATTTAAAGGCTGTATTATATATATTAATGCTTCCTATATAAGATCTCTTGTATAGTGTCTATTGATATCGTAGTTATTTGGATTATAAGTTAAAATTATTCAAGATATAAATTAAAAGAATGGTTTGAAAGAACCTAGTTAGAGACATGGCATTTCTAGATATATGCCCACTCTGCAAACTGTTCGAAAGAAAATGTATAAAATATTTGGATTCAAGTCTCACGAAAATGTGCTGATTGTCATGAAAAGGTCTTAATTATTATCCACGCTGTTTATTTGCTAAATGTCAATATACAAGAAAGAAATATAATAAAGAAAAAAAATCAACTATTTTTTATACACCTTCCATCATATTAATTATTGTACTCGTGCATATCCTATTATATTCTATGTTTATTAATTTAATGACCTCATCCTCATTCGCTGTACATATATTGTTGTTCAAGCCATCAGAATGTGACTATTATATCAACCTTTCTGATAATAAGGCCAATATATATAATAATAATAATGAATAATAATATAATATATAATTACAGTATATAATTAATAATAATAATAAATAAAATATATATAATATAATAATAATAATAATAATAATAATAATAATAATAATAATAATAATAATAATAATAATAATAATAATAATAATAATAATAATAATAATAATAATAATAATAATAATAATAATAATAATAATCATAATAATAAATAACTCGGTGATAATGAAAGTGTTCGATAATGACTACCCAAGTGAAGTTATTAAAAGTAAGTCTTGAGTGTCAATATTGAGTCGTTATCCAGTGAAAAAAATAGTCCTTTCATTAACGAAATCACCGCGCCTTTTCAAAAAAAAAAAAAAAATCCTCCAACGAAGGTCTACAACAACAAGGAAGCCTTGAGATGCGAAATGTGGGATGGGTGTAGAGAAGAACTCACCACCATTGAGATCCTCCAAAAGAACTTAAGAAAAAGCTCTCTCTAAAATTTGAAACTGAAAAAAAAGAAAAATTGGGAAGAAAATAAAATACATCAAAGCTCGAATGCGCCTGTCTTTTAAAGCTCTCAACCCATCTTAGTGACACCAGCGAAGTTTCTCTATTCTCACATATGGTTTATTTTCATCAACGAAAGTATTTTTTAAAGTGCATATTTAATCTTATAATTATGTGGTTTTATTAAAAGTAATTAAAACAAATTAGACACTGCGGCATAATAATGTTATAGAGGATAAAAGTGAATGGATATGTTTTTTGACATAGGAAAATTTATAGATACGTATGTAAAGGAAAACTCATATTTTCCTAAAAAGTTAGTCAGAGAGGAACTTATTCATAGCGAACGAGAATGGAGGAACCCCCTTTCATTCTGCTGCCTATTCCCCCACAATGAAGGGATTTGAGATTGAAACGTATTTATTTGCTTGTAATACATGTACCGAAAAAGGCCTTCCGTGAAACTTGATAATAAAAATTTAATTTTTACAGGGAAGAAAATTGTAACGTGGTATTTTGTGAAGACCTTGAGTCTATGGGTATATTTACATGCGGGAGATCTCCCTATTAAAAAGTATTGTATTTTATTTATTAAGTAGGATAATTAGATTAGGAAGTTCGGTTCCTCTGACTAAAAATGTAATGAAATTATTGTAATTGGTATTATAATAAATAGCTAGTAATATATTAATTCTATTTTAGATGTCATTAAGGCAGTCTATTCGCATTAAATTATTTTATGGTATTATAGGGCGGCTAGGTCTAATATATTGATCGAATTGCTATGAAAGCACTTTAACATTTTAAATTGATAAAAAAAAATATATACATTTTCGTTAGAAGTACTCTGTGTGTGGGACGAGCTAACATCTGCACTCTCAAAAAGACCTATGACGTCATCACGAGTTGGTAAGCATGAGAGAAGAGGCTTTTGGTACTAAAAAAAAGTTGGATGAGTTTATCGGTAAAAATGAGATAAATTCTACAGAATATTTCTGCCAACTTTAAAATTAAAAAAAAAATGTATTTATTATAATTGAAGGCTGGGTATTCTTGCTTGTTCGGGATCACCAGTGTACTATTTCCAGTACTATAAGATAATGGTTTTATAATCTTTATTGTAATAATAAAGCTATAACTCAATTTGAGGCAAAAGCTATTACGGTAGAGTACAAACAAAGCATCTCTGAAAATTATGTGTATTCATTATGTACGGTAAAATTGCGTACATCTTATAAGATCACACAACTATTTTTATTCCTTTTTATGTTATTTCAAATTGAAACAGCCAATAGAACGTCTTTCTCCTAGACGGTTCTATATGCGACCGAGGAAGGGAAAGGAGTTAGGCCAACGACATCCGTGCCTTAAGACGTGATCCAGGGCCTGGCCCTGGCACGTTAAATATATTATTTTTGTAGTAAATTTGAAGGTGTTATTATATAATTAATGTTCCTATATCAAGATCTCTTGTAAGTGTCATATTTGATACGTAGTATTGATCATAAGTGAAATATTCAGATATAAGATATGAGAATGGTGAAAGAAAACCTAGTAGAGGAACATGGATTCTATATATATGCCATACTCGCAACTGTTCGAAAATGAAATTGTATATTAAATATTTGGTATTCAAGTGCTGCACAAATGTGCTTGAATTGTCAATGACAAAGTCCTTAATTATTATAGCAACAATAAAAATTATCTACATATATCTGTGAAACACATAAGCAAGAAAGAATATTAATTAAGAAATAACATCAACTATTTTTCTATACACCTTCCATCATATAATTATTGTACCCGAGAGGTGAGTGATTATTCTATGTTTAATTAATTAATGCCCTCAGGGATGCTGTACATATATATATATATCTATATATATATATAGTATATATAAATATAATATCTATAATAATATATTAGTATATAATTATATATATATATTATAATTTAATATATATATATATTATATATATTATAACTGGAACACAAGATCTCATTTTAAAAAGCGTTCGTATACACGAGCGTTTTGAAGAGAGAGAAAGAGAGAAGATAAAAAGATTGAAGAAGAATGAGAAGAGAGAGAGGAGAGAGAGGGAGAGAGAAGAGAGAGAGGAAGAGAGAGAGATCAGAGAGAGAGCTCTTCTTGGTTTAATGATTAATGAACTTGCATTCATTAATTGGGGAATTAATTAATAGTTTACTTTTCAACGTTCTGGCCTTTATTATTAGGGAGTGAATATAGGACAATATATGTATTTTCATCAACAATTATGATAAGTAATGTAATGCACAGATTCAACGGTTAGATCTAGAATATAATACATCAGACTAACAAATCAGATATGGCCTAATTTCCTATCTCTAAAATAGCCTCCGCGTTGGTTTTGATTTTACACTTTTGATTAAGGCACCCTCACTGCTATGAAGGCGTCACAAATACTCGAGTGTGATTTGTGGCGTCCCTTCCGGAAACAACGACAATCATAACCTTGTTTGCACTGCTTTCCTTTGGAAGGAAAGAGGCGCAAACAATTGCGTCTTAAACAATGTACATTATGTGAAGTTATAAGCAGACCCATTGATTTAAAGTGCATTGCATTGAGACTTGCTATAGCTCTTACAGAGTTGCATACACCCTAAGACAATGCATGCTATTGTCTCACAGGATTCCCTATCGTAAATTTTCACCTTATAATTGGTGGCCTCGAGTGCAAAAAGGATCTCTGTTTCGGAAATAGGGGTGAGGCCCCTAGTTCCGACTTCACAGAGATACTTTCCGACCCTCGCTTCGATTGATACACTGAAATTGCAAGTGAGGAAAGTGGAAGAACAGGTGAAATACTACTCGGGGAAGGATAAAGAACTTACAATATGGATATTTAATACCCTTTACAAATGATTTTGTACTCGTACTAATTACCATAGTTACGTCTTTTACTCTATTTTCTCAGAGTTTTCACTCAGCTCCTCTTTCTTTTTCTCATACTTTCTTTTATTCCGCGTTTTCTTGCGGGTTTTGGAGGGTCAGGAACGAGGTGTAGAAAATTTTGATCATTTCTAGATTTTCAACTACGACTTGTCTCCTTTATGAATGAGCTTACTGTTTGGTTAGTTTTGACGACTTTATAAGGTCCGTGAATCCTGGTGACAGTTTACAAGTTTGTACTGTTGGACTCTTTTACAGTAGTTGCATCTTTTAAGTTTCGGGGAACGAACACACTTCTGTTTCGTAAGTTAGTCCTCTGGGATAGCGGTTTGGCCATGAGTCCCGCCAGTTTTTCAATATAATTATCATAGGATTTTGGTCCGTCTGGGACAGAGGGGTCTAGCAAGCCGTCAGGAATGTTTATATCTTGCCCGTACATCAATTTACTGGGACAGATGCCCGATTCTGAGATAGGAGCGAGCCGGAGTGCGACAGCGAATGGTAAAGACGTCCTAACTCACCTTGACTCTCCATGCTGGTTCAGCTAGCATGGTTCTTAAACTGGTTAGAATCATCTTATGGGTTACTTCTGCCTTGCTGTTACTAAAAGGTGAATAGCTAGCGGTCGTTGTATGCAGTATTCCTAATAGTTTACACACACTTTCAAATAAATTTGATGTAAAATTTCCTCCTTTGTCTGTGATGAGGTTGCTGGGAACTCCACAATGCTGAATTAGCTGGTTAATCATGGTTTTAACGACAGTCTCCTTGGTGATGTCTTTCAAAGGGAAAGCCCACACATAATGAGAGTACCGGTCGATGAAAGTTAATAGGTACTTATATCCTCGGCAGACAGGTAATTTTAAAATGTCCGCGTTTAAAGCCTGAAACTTGTAGGAAACTTCTTTGTACTTTCCGTAAATAGGGTTTATGCTGCGTCCGACTTTTCCTATTTGACATTGAGGACAACTTCTTACAAGTGCCTTCACTCTCTTATGCATGCTCTTAAATACGAAGTCGGCTTTTAGAGCGGTGAGACACCGAGAAATACCCAGGTGTCCATGGAGATGCGTCATCCGAATAATATCATCTATTTGCTTATCTGGAAGAATGATTCTGGCATAATTTAAGGACGTATCCACGTAGAGGGAGATTTCATTTTTTTTGAACCAGAATGGTTGTTTCTTTAGGACTAAAGAACTTTTTTCTTTATTTTTAAGTAATGAATTTATGTATTCATCTTCTAATTGGTCTTTACTAATTTCAGCGTAATTAACTTCTTTCCTGAAGCGCTTTATTAATTCTAGATGAGCTTCATTACAGCGCTGAATTAAGTTTATTCGAGTATTTTCAGTAAAAATATCATTTATTTCATCTAACTTCTTTGGTGGTGAATTTTCCATTATTTTAAGTAATTCTTCTTTTTCCATTTGTATTCTCTCTGTCATTCCCAACCCTTTTGGGCTTAAATCTCCTTTTTTTCTCATGAGAAATATTCTCGGAATTTCTTTTGTTTACATTTTGGTTATTTAAAGGGTCTACCTTTTTATCCTTTCTAGGAATGCCGACCGCGGCACGTGTGTGGTTTTGTTTTATTGCCTGATGATACCGAGTCTTGAGTGTTGGGGAAATTTCTTCATATTTATACGCGGTTGTAAAATTCGAATGTAACTCCACGTGGAGTTTGGGAGCTTTTCTCTGATTGGCCAGTTCGCTGATGGGAGGACCAATCACAGCGTTCGTATGAGAAGGTGTGATTTTCAGCTTCGTTACTTCGTCAGGAGCTTCAGTTTCTTCGTCATTTTTATCAACATTATCGATCTTGTTTATTAACAAATATTCTTCCAGCGGATTTGTCTTTTTCGTTATTAATTTGAAAGAAACTTTGTAACTGCTTAATAAATTTAAACTTCGGATTTCTCGAACATTAAAGTTTTTGTCATCATTTGTTCTTTTATATTTGTTTATAAGCTCTCTGCATTTGGTTTCTATATTAATATTCTTATTTGTGAGGAGATATCCGTACTTCTTGAAGACCTTCGTCAGGCAGACTAACAGTCGATTTGCCTCGTCATAATTTCTTTCTGTAGGAGAGAGAACTGAACTATAAAATGCAATCGGTTGGTCGTCTTCGGCAGTAGTGGATAATATAACTGCTGCTGCAGATACATTTGTGGTATGTATGATAATTTTGTAAGTAGAGGAGGTGCCTGGATAGGCAAGCACAGAAGCATTTTCAACAGCCTTTTTAATATTTTCGAAGGCTTTATCTGCTATTGAATTCCAACAGACGCGGCGGTTCGAGTAGGGTTTACCTTTTAAAAACATATTTAGGGGCGCTGTTATTTCAGCGAATAACGGAACGCTGCTGCGGTAAAAGCTTACCCTGCCCAGGAAACTTCTTAATTCCTTGATGGTCCTGGGCTTTGGGGTGTCTAAAATGTCCCCAATTTTTTCATGATTAGGTCTGATACCGTTTTCGTTTATAGTATATCCTAAGTAGTCAATCTCTCTTCGGCAACTTGGCATTTTGCGGGATTTAAACTGATATGTAGTAGTGATGCAGGTAACATCCGCATCCGCATCCGCATCCGCGGAGCATCCGCACATTATTAAAGATCCGCATCCGCATCCGCATCCGCGCTTTGCCCTGCGGATGTTGCGCGGATGTTTATTGTCGAGATTTGATAAAGAATTTTATAATAAAGATACTTAAGATGAATCTGAAAAATAAAATAAAAATGTAAATGAGTTGAAGGCAATTCAAAAACGGCTTGATATTCCATATCTTAATGTTATCAAAGCCATTCCAACTCACTGGAATAGTACACTTTATATGATGGAAAGAAGTATTGCTCAAAGAACTTCTGGCTTCGTAAGCCAGTTCATATTCCAAATTTAACAATCTTATTAATTTGGAAAATGACATCATATCACACTGCATTAAGCTATTGAAACCACTTGAAGAAACTACCAAAAAAATCAGTGCCTCTACAGCTTTGTCTCATGTAATAATTAATCTCAGCGCTAAGGAAATATTTTGACTATCTTCAAATGAAATGATGACGGTTTAAAAAGAATGAAAGATGTAATGAAACTGAGGTAGAAAAACGCTTTGGTTCTGTGGAAATTAATGACCTTCATAGTATTGCAACTTACTTAGATTCCCGTTATAAAGCAAATTTTTTTTTGTAACGATATTAGAACAAATTAAATCGTTACTTTGTGTTGCAGTTGAAAAACTTCAATCCGAACACAGTTCTATTAATTCGCTACCCCCATTAAAAGTGAAAAGATATAAAATCTACAGAACCAACACGTTCTACAAGTAAATCATAACAGATTCAACTGGAAGAATTTCTACAGTCCAGTAAGGATGAAGACACACACGCATTACCAAAAGATGAGGTGCAAATGATTGAAAACTATACCAAGAAAACGATTAGTTTCAAATGATGATCCAATCAAGTTTGGTGGAAAGTTAAGCAAAATGTTAACCCACGCTTGAGTAAACTTGCAAGGAAAACTTCAATCCGAACAGTCTATTAATTAGCCATCCATTAAAAGGAAAAAAAATGAAATAACAGAACAACATTTTCTACAAGTAATCAAATACAATTCACTGAAAAATTTCCACAGGCCCAGTAGTGATGAAGAAACACACGCATTATCAAAGATGCAGTGCCAAATGATTGAAAAACTATCACCAAGAAAAACGACTAGGTACAAATCAAATGACGATCCTATCAGTTGGTGTAGTGTTAATTAAGCAAAAAGCAAAATGTTTTACCCACGCTTAAGCAAACTTGCAAGGAAATACTTGCCTGTCTCCAAACTAGTGTTCCAAGTGAGAGAGTCTTTTAGCAATACTGGGCTAATATAATGATGAAAAGAGAAACAGACTCTCAGCAGAAAAGGGCGAAAAATTGGATGTCTCTAAAGCACAACCTTCCCATATTTGAATTCAATAATAGTGCAAAAAGTAATATAATCCATGTAAAATCTCTTGCATTAAGGTCGGAGGTTAGGGAAAGAGTTTGATGGGGTCCATTTGAGTTGGCGTCCCGGTCCCGCACCCTGGTTAACAATTATAATTAATAGATTGTGGCTAAACTCGATATATATATATATATATATATATATATATATATATATATATATATATATATTATATATATATTATATATATATATAATATATATATCTTATATATATATATATATATATAATATATATATATAATATATATATATATAAATATATATATATATATTATATATATATAATATCTTAAGCATCCGCATCCGCATCCGCGGATGTTAAAAATCAAAACATGCCGCATCCGCATCCCGCATCCGCCATCCGCGGGGATGCGAAAAAAATGACAGTCTGAGCATCATCTAATATGTAGGTATTTTAAGCTCTTCTTCCACTTTCTCCAGGAGGATTTTTGTGCTAATCTCTGTCTCTGTAATGATCAAAATGTCATCCATAATAGGGCCTGAGTATTGGGAGGGCCTTGTATGACTGTTGTCAATGTAAGCTTGAAATATAAAGGGGGAAGAGACGTACCCCATTGGGAGGCATCTCCTGTAGGTGAAGGACCCGATGTTTGACTGATGGTGAAGTAAACTGTCTGCGAGTCCTGGGGCCAATGGCACACATAGAACTGCCTTGCCCGTTAAGTCCAGCCTTGTTAGCAGACGGCGTCCCCTTCAGGTTTGATATACGCCATCCTGAAGGTGCGCGGAGTCCATAAGATTTCCACCTCAGCTCTTTTGTTCAGTTCCCTAAAATCGGAATTATTCTTACTCCTGTTTACCCCGCCGCTTTTCTCCAAAACTCATGGAAAAGCCCCAAGGGGAGTTGCTGCGGCGGTAGGACTCCAGTTGGCTACTAGGGTTGTAAGCTCTGCTTTTGTTTGTGCATAGAGTTTATGGGGGACCCTCCTTGGTCTGAGGGAGATCGGAGGTCCCTTGATGTTTGCTTTGTAAGGGTAAGCGTTTGCTAGTTCTATTAATACTCTTTCTGGGATAAAAACGGCCTCTTCGTCAGTAGTTTCTTGGCCGTCCTCACCTATTAAGGCTGTGCTCATTCTTTTATTTTTACTCTTATATTTCTCAAAAATTTCGTCCCACCGTTCATTTTGTCTTAATTTTATATGGTGGTTTTCGGGCAGATATGGGTTTTTAAATAACTCTGAATATTTCAATAATATATCGTTAAAATCTTTAGAACTAGAAGGTATAGTTACAGAGGTAGGCGGAGGAGGAGAGAGAGAGAGAGATTTGAGGAGGAAGAGGCATGCACATCATTAATATTAAAATTCCTATTCCTATTCAATTTCACAGTATTATTGGTTACTGAATCTATTAACAAATCAAGTTTAAAATCAATGCCCATCTCAAAATTCTTTAAAAATGATAACCCTAGAATGTTTGTGCTTACATGAGCTACATAAAAGGTATCCCGATAATTACGACCCAGCCCCAGATCGATTTCAATCTCTTTAATATCATAAATAGCAATTTTTGAATTATTGGCTGCGAGCATATACCCTATAGGTGCTTTGTGATGGTCAGAAGCACTGCTCATCAGGATGTTCCTTACAGAACCACAGTCTACCAGATAATCGATCTTATTTATTTTGTCATAGACTATATACAAGGTCAAATTGTCAATCTTGCAAATCCTTTTGTCTACCTCAACATCGGCTGTAACTGTCTTACTACTAAAGTAGTGATCGTCAACAGCACTTGAATCAGTCGGGTCTGACAAAATATTTGCTTCATTGCTTCCATTTTCACTTGTATTGCCTATAGCACCCCTCCCACTTAATGAATTTGATTTAAAAAAGACGTATCCCACATGCAAGGGATTGACAGTAGTAATAAAATTATTATCTTGTACATTACCCATATAATTTGAAACAGCTGTTTCCAAACCTGTGTTGACCTCTTTTCTATTTAAAGTAACATTTTTATATATTGGTTTATTTTTATTTAATGGACTACTACTATTTTTCATCTTTAAATTTTTAGAGTTCTTTAAGCAAAGAGGATCATGCATTCCTCGTACATTTTTATGACTTGAATATGGTTTATTGTTAAAGTTTTTATTTATTTGTTCATTATTTTCCATTTTATTTTTATTTTTAATGGGATTTATATTTTCCACTTTGTTAGTGCTGGTAATTGTTTCCATATTTTGTTCATTTTCAATGTTCTCAATGTTCATGTTATTATTAATAATAATATTATTTTCATTGTTGTTATTATTATTATTATTATTATTATTATTATTATTATTATTATTATTATTATTATTATTATTATTATTATTATTATTATTATTATTATTATTATTATTAGTTATTATTATTATTATTATTTATTTTTGTAGTAAGTAGTAGTAAAGTAGTGAGTTAAGATTTTCATTATTTTTCTTATTAGTTAAATGAGGCCTATTTGGATTGGTATAATTTTTATTTAATTCATCAGCACTATAATTTTGTAAGTTTATTTTACAACTTTCATCACTGTTCGTAAGATGGTCATTTATCACTTGGATGGTATCTTTAAATCTCACTTTTCTGTTGTGAGTATGATTTTTATGGCTGCTGTTAGATGGAAAAATTCGCAGCCTCCTTAGGAGTTTCCCTGCGATGATGGGACATTTGGTGTAGTATTTCTCTCGTTATTACTATATATTAATGGGTACATAGGACACTCACTACTCTCACATCGGTAGGCTTTGAAGAGATAGCGACCATGATAATAACATAACTGGTTTACGGCGTTATTAAATGCCTTGCTGTATCCATTTGCATCTGATCCTGAGTAGCGTGACCTACTTTTTTCGCGTGTCCTATTTCCTCTCTCTCAGCTGTTTCGGATATGCCTTTAATGACTTGTTGAAGTGAGCGAGCGAGCTCGTTCACAGTCTTCGTGAGGTCGGCCATCTGGCGTGACAGCTGGCTTTCGCCGCTGTTACCAGCTTCATGTTTGCGCTCTTGGTCGCGCGCGCTGAGAGGTGGGTAAGTGGAGTCTGTTTCTCTCGTGTCGGTTCGGTTTCGCACAGAATTTACAGAACTCCAAGTCTGTTCTTCGTTTGGCCGTTGGTAATTTTTTCCTTTTCGAACAAAGTTTCGGTAAAGATCATCTGCGACCTTGACCATTCTATGGAGGTCATTTTCTTCGGCCAGGGAATAAACTGACATCTGCACACTTTGATCCATTTGCTCTAAGAAGAGATCTATGGCAAATTTAGGGTTGTGTTCTACTAACACATCGAAGCTTTTGTTCCCCAATACCCCCTTCACTCGATGGAGGTATTCACTTGGCAATTCCATGGGTCTCATGCCCTGTTTGAACACGTCCCTTATTATGTTTCTTAGGGCGGGAAGGTAAACTTCCTCGATATTTTCTAATAGCAGACGATAAGCGTTATTTTGGAGAGGGAATGTAATTTTTGAGACCAAGTTAGTGGGCAAAATTGGAGCCAACAAACGAACACGTTCGTGGGTGTCTTCTATATGATTTAATTTGAAGATCGTTGTTGTAGCACTTAACCAATTTATAACTTGCTAATTGACAAAGGTTGGTAAACTGGACTTGATGTTCAGTTGACTGTATGTTTTTTAAATGGTGGAGTGGTATCAGGAGCCTCGCCCTTTTCTTTGGCGCGAAGATTGTGGCGTGATTTCCAACTCGTCGGCCATCTGATGACGATACAGATGGCCCTGCGTCATCAATGTGCGGGTGGCATTCGTTGGGGGGATGGAAGATTTCCCCTTATTTCCCTTTTGTGACTTCTTGTGTTGAGTCCTAAGAGTCACAGCTTCTTTGTTGAATCACCATTTTCCTATGGTCTTGTTTGTTACTGACTGGGTTTTGGCGTAACTTTGAGTTCACTTGTTTAGCGTTGTTGGGTTAAAGCCTAATATTCAAGGGAGCATTTGATTTTGAACTCTCAATAACTTTCGAGAGTGCAACGGTTTTTCTGTTTACTAACCGGAATTTATAATAAGACTTTTCTTTCTATTTTCCAAATGTGGTATAGCAAACATATGATTACGCTTTACGTTATCATTAAATTTTGACTCAAATAATTTTATTTAATTTTGTCCAAATTCCACTCTTTAAGCACTTAATACGAAGGAAAGTCACGACAAGACAGATTTTTTTTTTTTTTGTATTTTATTTCCTTGTTTTAACGTATTCTAACTTCAAATTAGGGGGGTTCTTAAAATTAGTCATTTAGGGGGCAGCAGTGATATACTAGGCTGGAATCACTCCAACTATCATTGATTAATGAACTTGCATTCATTAATTGGGGAATTGATTAAGAGTTATTTCAACGTTATGGCTTTATTATTATGAGAGTGAGATATATGGACAAATAATGATTTTTTATCCAAACAAATAGATACAGTAATTAATGGGCAGCAGATCAACGTTGCCTAGAATAATACACAGACTACAAATAAGAATATGGCACTGAATTTCCCCTATCCTAATAGCCTTCCGGCGTTTGGAAATATATTTGATCTTACAACTTTCTTAGGGCATCCTCACGCTATGAGGCTGTCCACAATACTCTCGAGTGTGATTTTGTGGCGTCCCTTCAGGACCCAAGCACCAATCACAACCCTTGTTTGGCACTGCTTTCCTTTGGGAAGGAAAGAGGCGCCAAACAATTGCGTCTTAAACAATGTACATTATGTAAGTATGAAGCAGACCACCATTGATTTAAAGAGTGATATGGCTGAGACTGCAATAGCCTCTTACAGAGTTGCATACACCCTAAGACAATGCATGCTATTGGTCTACAAGAAATTCCCTATCGTATTTCACCCTTTTTATATATATTATATTATATATATTATGTAATATATATATATATAATATTATATATATAATATATTACTATATATAGTATATATATATATATATATTTATTCGTAATATCAGTATATATATATATATATATATATAATATAATAATATATATATATATATATATATATTATATATATATAGTATATACTATATATATTATATATAATATATATATTCTATACGTTATAATATATATATATATAATATATATATATTAAATTTATAATAAATTATATATTATATAAGATCTCTAACAACTCCCAGAAGGGCTTTTCGCCTGCAGTTGGTCCAGCATCTTCTTCTTCTGACCCGAACCTCTTAACCCTAGAGCACTCTAGAAGACCATTTCTCGGCGAATGGTTACCGACGCCAGTCCTTCGGATTCCAACACTCTCAGGTTGGTTTTCGCCCTTTCAGTAGAACTAACATCTTCTTTCATTAGGCCTTAAAACTCGTTTCCGAGCTCTCCAGAGGATCTTGCTTCCAGGCCAATAAGATTCCAACCCTGGTCCAAGAGGGGTTGATAGCCCTGTCGCCCTATGACCATGCGAAGAAAAATCTTCTCATAATCCCTGAATGCGCCGTAATATCCATCCATTATGGAGCATCAATCACCTATATATATATATTATAATATATATATATATATAGTATAGTATATATATATATATATATATATATATATATATATATTATATATATATATATATATATATATATTATATGATATATTATATATATATATATAGGTATATATTATAATACACAATGCTAATTTGGTTCTGTTACCAACCTGCCCTCCCTTAATTATTCTGAAACATTTCCGATCTGTCTTCTTAATTTTGAGCTTCGGTGAACACAACACTCTCCTCCAATAAACCCCAGCACTTGTTCTTAGCCTCAATCAGGTGTTTGGACCGATGTGACACCAAATCTACTATATTCCCTTTTTTCAGCCTTCAATTCTCAAAATAAACAAAGTTCTGCTATAAGAGTAAGATTGTTTGGTAATGTTGTTCCTAATTTACAATCTTTTTAATTTTCATCTTTAATTGCTCATGCTCTCCCTTAACCAATCTAAGCAATAAATACATCTGTTTCTGCTTATTTACTTAACGACACCTCTTAATTCTTCGACAATCTACAACCCCAAAATGGAACCTGTCTTTACAACTTTTACCCTCCAGATATTACTTGTGAACTTCGAACTTTCAATTTTTTTTTGTTAGGGACTACCTTGAACTGATGAAAATCTTTTCTACACTTTTCCCCTTGTAGTTTCTTGAAGATGAATTCAACATTAGCCAGACCTTTTATTAATCTTCCAAATCCTTCTCCTTATAACTTGCGTAAACACAGTTTTAATCTTTGCGTGCTTTCTGCAGTATCACCCGAAGTCTAAAGGGAGAGGGGAAAAGCTCTCACTTTTGCTTTATTATTATCTAGCGCCGTTATGCTTTGTGGGTTGATCATATTTTAAAGTGCTCGAGAGAAAGCGAAATGTGCTTTTTTGGGATATATAGAGTATCTCTCTTTTTCGAGTGGTTATATACCATTTTTGACATTCACAGAGGAGGAAGAAATTACTGTATCTCACCACACTGGACGGGGGGCTCCTCTCTCTTGTACAAAATAAATTTATAATGATAGGTGAGTTAAGTTACCCAGAACTAATTCTATATCCCTATATTGTCAATGTAGGAATACATCTATACACCATGTGTCGTTTTAAACTGCGCGGGATTCGATGGCTCTTTTTCTTTCTCCGTGTACGTCTTGCGCCATCAGAGAATCTTACCAATTATTTATTTGTTGGTGGTTGACACAAGGAACACTCCTCCTGTTGTTCCTTTTTTATCTTTCTATCGCGGCAAATTGTGCAGGAGTGAAGACTCCATATTTCTCATGTTCTGAGGAATGGAACGAGCCATCATTGATCAAAATTAGTATTGCAGTAAGTAACTCTTCTGCACATCATTAATTATTCCACCGTGGCGACGTCGTATTCTGGGCATTGTTTTATTAGCAGAAAGTATGCAATCCTGCCGATTTGATGCATTGCATAATTTCTTATTTCCTTATGTATCTACATCTCGCATATTCGTCTTTCGGTGGCAGATGATATCGACTGCTCGACTCTCTAGTTCGCTGTGTTAAATTGAACTTTTTAATAGATCATATTGAATAATATATGTGCGTTTAATCACTAGTTAATTTGAGCATCTGAAGGGTCCTAATATGTTCTTATGCATATATATATTACTGGATATTCTATTTCTCTGCGTTATGGTTAGATTTAGTTATAATATTTGTTTCTTGCATGATACTAAGAGTGTGTTCTGTTATATGCTGAGAGCTCACTGATCCTGCTCAATCTTAAGAATCAAGAGAGAATGTAGTGGATATTTTTGAAATGGCTTTAGACTCACATGGTATCAATAGTACGTGTAAAATCTAGCCTTAAGGTAAATATTTAATTATTGCCACGCATATAGCCATTAAACCTCAACATTATAACGTGTATATTATTGTTGTGGAGAGAAAATGCGTTTAGAGAGAATCAGTCTAGTAATCTATATAAACGCGAGACAACATCCAATAACTCTTTATATATACGCTAACTTTCCCTATTAATGACCTTTGTAGGCATAGTTGTTATCTTTATAAAAGCATTTCGTCATCTCTCCAAGATATGGTAGTATTTTGATATACAACGTCTTTCTAGAGACTTAATTTGCATAACGACGTGAACGAAGCATCAGAGGTATTAACGCCATAGAGAAGTACTCCTTACGATATGCAGTTTTGGGTGCTACATTTCTCAATCATCTTCTGTCTCTTGGTTCTTCCACTACTTGGTATTTTGATGAATTCTGTTTCGCGTATCGTGACATTGGACATTGCGTGATAGGTTTGGCAGCAAATGTTGATTTCTAAACTCTCTTTACTGAAGCAATCCATCTTTTTGTAATCTTTTGATTTCCTTTTCCTTCGTATTGTAATGCAGCTGTTGTTTGAAAGCCACAGTTCAGTTGCACATCCTGTCAGTATGTGTGCACTTTCAGGAGGATTCTCTCTTTAATCCCCAATTACCATTCTGCTTTTCACTAATGATCTCTTTCACTTCATTGCTTGTCTACTCCTAAACAGATTACTCCACCTCTTATTTTTCCATTCAATTTGAAAGGTGTGCCCGTCCAACCCAACAGCAAATAACTGATGATAGAAGAATGTTACTGAGCAACTGATCTTTGATCTTTCTCGTGATTTTCTATTTTGGGTACGGGAAAGCAATGTTTTTTTCAATGCTCAAAAAAATGTCAAGTTTCCTTTATCATTCTATTCTACATAAATTTCCACGAACAGGAAACTTAATATACTAAAAAACTCAAGTCCACACACACAAGTCAAAACTTATTTGTCATTAATATGATCCCTTGTTGGGTTTTTTTTCTCCTGATATTTCCTAGAAGGATCAAATTATTTCTCTTACTAAAGAAGATTCTAAGAAATTTGCGGTTATGAAATGCTTTTACAATTTGTCCATAACTTCACACCCCCTCCTTTGATTGCTATTCATAGTTACACTTGACAGTAGTATTCGTAAACTTAGGCAGCAATTCATAAAAGGGTCTCTCTCTCTCTCTCTCTCTCTCTCTCTCTCTCTCTCTCTCTCTCTCTCTCTCTCTCTCTCTCTCCTCTCTCTCTCTCTCTCTCTCTCTCTCTCTCTCTCTCTCTCTCTCTCTCTCTCTCTCTCCCTAGAGCCTTTTGATTTATCAACTCTCTTGCTCTCACTGACTCTCCCTTAATCTTAATCCCTTCCAGGCAGTCAAACTTTCTCATTCCTTAAACTATTTCTATAATAATGATGGACACTACTCTTCTGAACTTTCTAGTCTTTAATCGCATACCTCCTACGGTGAGGAGAGCACGTGAGACACAGCTTCACCGCCATGTTCACTGTTACATTTATTAGTCTGATAAAATCTGAAACACTTTCCATCCTTTTATTTTCTTCATTCCCTTTATTAACCTCCAGCCTTACTCACCAGAATATATATATATATATACTATATATATATATAATATATATATATATATATATATATTATATATTATATATTATATATATATAGTATATATTATATATATATTAATATATATATATGATATCTAGTATATTATATATAATATATAGTATATATATATATATATATATATATAATATATATATTATATATATATATATATATATATAAATATATAATATATATTATATATATATATATATATAATTAAATATGAATTATATATATATATTAGTATAATATTATATATATATATATATATAATATATATAGTATATATATATATATATAGTATATAGTATATTATTATATATATATATATCAGTGGCGAAGCGTCCAGTCATTCTATTGATGCGGAGATGACTGACCAGATGAGATAAAAAATAAATCAATCCTTTTACCAAATATTTCATTAATTATTTTTCATTTTCTTATATATAATATATATTATATATTATATATATCATTATATATATTAAATATATATGATATATAATATTATATTTATATATTATATATATATATATATTATAATATAGTAGTATATATAATTATATATATATATATAGTATATTATAATATAGAATTATATATATATATATAGTATATTATATATATTATATATAAGTATATATATATTATATATATGATATTATTATATAATATATATTATATTATATATATATATATATATGATATATTATATATATATAAAATTGCGCTTGAAAAAAGCGGATCATTTAAAATGAATTAATATTAATATAACATGCTCAGCGTAATCTCTAAAATTTTCGATAATTGGGAGCACATTATCAAATTGTTAATTATGTTTAACTCTCTCAGGCTCACCTCAAGCCGAAAGAAGTATGTATAATGGATATAAACTAAAAGTCAATCTCTATGTTTTGTCGCTGAAGCCGTGATATCTGAGCATTTTTATTTCTCGTATTAAGCCTCGCGAACTCTAAAATTTCGTTCAAACTTCTTGACTTTGCAATATAATAATTAAATAGAATAATTTTAAAAATTCATAAATTATTATGAGAATCAGTGAAATACAATAGTAATATTTTAACTCTTTGTTTTTTTAAGCCAAAAAATTATGTCAGATTTAAACTTCTTATTTTAAGTTATAATAGTATACACCTTTATTGAAAAATAGTTCAGACATAATAAAAAAAATTACAAAAATTCAGGTTCTTTCAAAGAAAATGTATTTTAATGGAAACTACTTTGAAAGTGTCCTTATTTATTATATTTATTTGTATGGTTAGTAATTATTATTATTATTATTAATTATTGGATTAATTATTATTATTATTATTATTATTGATTATATTATTATTATTATTATTATATTCTTTATTTTATTATTTAATGTATTTTATATCATATTAATTTTAACATGTAAAAACTTGTTCAAATTCGTATCAGTTATTTGTTGTAATGATGTGGATGCAACACTATTTTGAAACTAACATCCTTTTCGGCCATTACGTTACGGCCACATTTGATTTTTATTATTGCTGTGAAAAAGTTATTGTTTATCTAATAAATTTTTGTTTAATTTTCTGCTTCTTTTCACGTTTTATTTCCTACTCATTGAAATACTATAGATTGTTTTAAATTTATTATACAGTCGCGCAAAATACTGTAAGGATTCGGTTGAATTCAACTACATTTTCGTCAATCAATTCTAGTCGGAGTTCTTCTTTTCTCTACTCAGGTCATTGGATATTGTATCAACCTTTTTGGCGTTCTCTCAGTCAATGCAGAGCTCTCCTATGCGCGTGCCGCATATGCTCAGTTTGTGCATCAGTGAGACAAGATTCTTTAATGCTACCTGTTAAACTCAGTGACAAGCCTTAAATTGAGCTTGTTATTATTATTTTGTTAATAGTTCCACAATATAATAAAACGATTTAAAGCCAAAAAAAATTTAAAACCTTTAACATATAAGTAACTTCACAAATTGTGTCAAAAACAGTTCTATGAAAGACCACAGAATAATTTCATCAAACTTCTCCAGAGAAAAATCATGTCGCACTTCTCAGACAAGGGTGTCATAAGTCCCGAAAAAACTCTAAGTAGGGGGCTTACAGCCATTCCTGGAGGTTGAAAGGTAAGAGCGTCGACTTTCCTCTCAGAGTCCGCTTCGTCGAATTCTTTTTCCTTCACAAATGTGTCAAAAAAGTTCTATAGAAAGACACAACAGAAAATACTTCATCAAAACTTAAGAAGAAGAAAAAAGAAAAATAATAATATATATAAGTCATCATAATGTAGTAGTAGTATTATATTATTATTATATTATTATATTATTATTTATTGCTTATTATTATTATTATTATTATTTTTATTATTATTATTATATTATTATTATTATTATTATTATTATTATTGAAATTTGATTTTTTTCCTGTTTTTTTTAATATTTATTCTTCGCTTTATTTAATTTTTTGTGATTACTTTTCTCTTATAAAAAAAAACCTACTTCTGCATCTCTCTCTCTTCTCTCTCTCTCTATATATATATATAGTATTATATATATATATATATATATATAATATATATATATATTAATATAATATATATATATATATATTATATATATATAATATATATATATATATAATATATATATATATAATACTATATATATATATATATTAAAGTTTTTATAAGGTTCCCTAACATATAAGGCTGATGAAGAAGTTAATTCAATGATATAGGTGAAGTGGTACATGGTTGGATTAAAGAGTGTTTGGGAAATAGAAAACAGTGTGTACAACTAATGGCAATAAGTCATGCATAGAAATAGTAAGAGGGGTTGTCCCAACAGAGTTCAGAGCTGGGGCTACTATTGTTTCGTATATATAAATGATTTAGAGCCAGAGACTTAAATGCAAGGTTTCTAAGTTGCAGATAATACCAAAGTGGCCACCTCAGTTGGGAATAGTGAAGGATGTATAAAGATTCAAAATGATCTTGATAAACTTTTTTGGGTGGGCAGATAAGTGGCAAATGAATTTTAATAGTTAAAAAAGTGTAAGGCTTCTCACCTAATTCAAATAAACGTTTTAAACTAGATGTGAATGGGGATGGCTTGATCCTGTGGACCATGAAAAAGATTTTAGGTGTGATTATAAGCAGTAATTTGAAGTAGCTAATCAGTGTTTGGAAGTAAGGAATAAAGCTAATAAGTTGCTGGGCATAATAAATCGCCAATGTTGTTTACAAGACCAAAGAAGTAATAAGTAAACTGTATAATAGACTGTATAGTTAACTGTATGTATAGACCAAAGAAGTAATAAGTAAACTGTATAATAGCTATCTTAGGCCAGTATTAGAGTTTGTGCACAAGTTTTGGCCCCTTATTTAAAGAAAGACTAGATATGCTAGAGAGAGAGATGGCAACGTAGAGCAACAAGGGATGATTCTGGGTTTGAGGGTAGAGCTATGAAGAGAGGCTGCAGGAGTTAGGAATGTTTTCTGTGAAAGGCGATTTCTCAGAGGAACATGATACAAGTCTACAAATTTTTACATCTATTGATAATAGGGAGACCAATAAAGTTCCTTCCATAGTAGAGCACGGAGGGGAAACCAGGGAGCATAACAAGAAAATAAGAAAGAAAGCATAGCTATCTTGATATAAGAAAGCATTCATTAAGCAACAGGGTTGTTAAATTTTGGAATGGTTTGCTGGGAGGTTGCATATATAATTATATTATATAGTATATATATTATATATATATATATTATATATATATTATATAATATATATAGTAATAGTATAGTATATATATATTAATTCGAAAATGGGGGAAACCGGGGAACTGTAGCGATGACGTGCTGGAAAATAACCACGCGCTCGCCACTGATATATATATAATATATATTATTATATATTAATATATATATTATATATAATATATTATATATATATATATATATATATTATATATATATATATATATATATATTATATATATGTATATATATATAAATATATTATAGTATATATATATATATCTATTATATATATATATATATATATATATATATATATATATCAATATATATATTATATATATATATATATATTATATATATTTAAGTGCAGATATGATAATATATAGATATAGATGAAGATTATAAACTAGATATATATATATATATATATATATATATATATATATATATATATAATATATATATATATATTATATATAATATATATATTCTATATATATATATATATATATATATATATATATATATATATATATATATTACAGCTAGCATCACCGCCCACGGGTAGAGCCCTATTCGGGTAAGGGGTGTAAAATAGCAAAAGTGATAAAAGCAAAATTAATGTTTGTTCAGTAAAAACTAACGTAGATTTCGCAGGTGAGCACAGACGCAGGTCTTAAAGTTAGGGAGATTAAATTCAGCAGGAGATGCAGAAGATGGAAGAGAGTTCTACAAAACAAAGATGGCTGAAAAGAAGGAAGCACAAAAGCGAAAACGCCTCGGGTTACTAATGTCCATCCAATATTCATGCGCAGACACTGCACCCCTTGTGCAACGAGGGCGTCGTAAAAGTGGTGGAACACGAGTAGTCAGTTCCATCGAGCACCTGCAGCTGTAATACCTGTAGAAAAGAAACGAAGCACCAACATCACGTCGCATAGATAAATATTTAAGTGAATTGGAGAGAACAGAAAAGTTTATATACTCTATAGCCTAGCCTTTGACTAGACCACATCCAAAAGGCGGGTGAAGCCTGAGCTCCCAAGACAAGACGGCAGTATTCAATACAAAGGCGGATTATCCCCCCGTATTCAATATTTAGAGTAATTGAGATGGTGGAAAAATCTTCTCATTCTGAGCAGAACTATGAGCTTTTTAAAGGCCGGTCTATCAACCGTTATGATATGATATATATGGTCAGCATAAGAGATGGGAGAACCACCGAATTTGATAGAATAGTTTTTGAGAAGGAGATTTGTAGAAGGTAACTTTCTCAAGGTCGTGACGAGCCCACAGGGAAATTCTATCCAGATCCGCGAGAATAGAATCAATCTGAAAGATTGAAACAAGATGCAACTCTAGATACATAAGAGGTAGCAGACTTGAAATGAGAAAGAATGGAGGGTCGAGTCATCGGCATACGAATGGACAGAGCTACATATGTATCTGAGAAGATGATTAATGAAAAGTTGGGAAAAAGTAGTAGATAAGAACACCACATTTGATAAGACAGGAAGAAGAAGTCACCCTTTAAAATACTGCCGATATGAAGTCAATTGAAAGAAAAACTCAGTCAAAAGTTTGAAATATTCACGTTTAATCGCAATCATATAATAATTTCTTACCATTTACGGCTTCGCGTAATTCTGAGTCGTATCAATTAGATCTCTTATCACTGTAAATTCATATCATTTGGTCAAAATTATGTATATGGATGTTATATCCCTAATGGATCCGCATATGTGTCCACTGCATACCATCTTTCACTATTATCGCTTATATAACCTAGTTCTATTATGTCACATCCTATTTTATGATCTCTAGTCTCTATTCTTTCTCGCCTCTGAAACTCAATATATTCTCTACTTTCACTCCTAGACATTACCTTTATAGCTAGACGTCGATTCAATTTTATCTTATCCTGAGTCTACCTAAAGTCCGGTCAGTTTCCCAATCACTGCTCACACACTAAATTTAGTCATATTATTATTATTATTAATTACCGCTTTAAAAACCGATTCTATGCTTTCAAATTAAGGTAATCCAATTTGAATAAATCATCTACTGTTTAAATTACATTCATTATATTTTATTCATCGTGTACAAAAATTAGTAAATTTATGAATTTACCACAATAATTTCACCAACAAGCATATTAAACTATTTCATTCCTCATTGCATAGTGCACAGACCTTCGACTATACTCAAAAAAAAATTACAATTATTATTATTCATTAAATTATTATTAGTATTATTAATTATTATTATTATTATTATAATATTACATTAATTATTATTATTATCGAATTATTCCATTATTAAATTCGCCCCAATAAGATTTGAGTTCCAATTTATCTAAATCATCGTATTGTTATATTCTTTAATGATCTGAATACCATCACTTAATTCCAAAGCTATAAAGTATACTACTACTATAATTATAATTCTTTAATAACATCTAGTAACATATACAATCCCTCATTATGTAAATATAACTCCTTAAATTGCGCACCTCAGAAACCTATATATATGATTTTATTATTATTATTATTAATTAAATTAAAATTTTATATTATTAATTTCCCCTTGTTACATTTCCAACAAAGGATTTTAATTTTGAGAGAAAGCTCTAATTGCATATTGTTCAGCTATTAATTAATTTATTATTCCATCTTATTATATCTTTCCTAACTTTACAACTATACTATTATTTATCAAATAGCAGGAGAGATTATCCAAAATTCATATATAAATTAACTAAACTTAATTATAAATTCATCTAAGTACCTGTTTTAAATTTGAATTGCTCAACTCTATTCCAATCATTATATCTACACTAACCTTATTGGAGTGATCTGTCCTCAAATACTCCTAGCAATTAATCCATAACCTATTTTATCTCTAATCTAAATGTTTTAACTTTACATAATTATATACCCACCTTTATTCACTTCTTATAACACCCTAAATAGTTAAATTAGGTTTAATGGAGAGAATCCTATTTGGATATATTACAATTACGTAGCTTCCGCCCCACTTTTATGATCTCATATGTACTGACCGTTTGAGGTTCCATTGCCACAGGTGCCAGGAAACCCTACCTGAGGCTTTTTTGGCCGCCGTAATTCCTCTTTGTCGGTTATATTTAATTTCTTACTTCGGTTTTATTTATTTTTTATTTTTTAGATTGCTTTTTTGTATTTATTTTAGTATTTTTTTTATTTGTTAGATTTTGAGTTTTATTTTACTTTAACGGTTTTTTTTTTTTATATTTTATTTTATTTTTTTTATTTTTTCGGCGGGATTGTTCCCCCACCTTCCCTCCTTAAGTTAAGGGGGGGTTTTCGGGGGTACACAACGCGTTTTCGCTTAAACCGCAACATGGCGCCCGCAAACCTTGCGCCCGTAAACCGCGCGAGCACCCCGCACGGCACACCCGCACCCGCAGCCGCATACAAACCGCACCAATTCCTATTATTAGCCGGACCTTGTATTTTCTATATTTTTCGCTGTTTCGCATTACCATAGTTTTCTATATATACAAATCATAGAGATGTACTCTGAGAGCGCACGAATGCATCATAGAGGCACATATGCACCTAGATCACCCCTTATAAGTACCAGCAGTACCACCTCATTACATCCCAAGCTCCTTCCGGCGCCATTATACCTTTAATAAACACTGAGGACCTGAGTCTCATCTCACACGAGATCATCTAATCACCCATTGCACATATACTACCAGTGACTGGGCGTTAAGTGCTAGTCTGTATGCTACTAACCTAACAAGAAGGCTATACTAATCAAAAATATACCTATGAAATTTACATTATGATATCTATTTTCAAATATTTGCCATTTGCGACTATATATAGGGACTGATAGCATCCGCGTCCTTTTTTAACCGTAGTACTGATACTATAAGATCAGTAATGAATGAACGTATACATCATTACTATCATTATGAGCTACTTATACTCCTCACTATCACTTATATATATCCACTCTATCCTATCTATTCATAATAACCTCACTATATACCTGGATATATACTATAACTCACTCTCAATATCAACAAGGACTGACCTATAATAGATACTACAATATAAAATAATTTGGAACAGCGAATAAAAAAACTTGAGCTAAATTTGGTACTCACTAGATCTTCAAAGAAAGTTACAGAAGAGAAAGATAAGATAACATTCAATCACCTTAAAAAAAACAGAATTTTTACCCTAAATAATAAAAAAACCTTGGAGGAGAATGATAGAAATGCGTAAACAATATTATCCCATGAGTGATCTGGCTCACACTGATAATACTAGCTAGAATATTAATAAAAGAAATCAGTTCAAGTATAGCTATATTAACGGTGAGAATCCACCATAGGATAAATACATTACAGCATATATAGTAGCAAGTAAATAATATAATGATTATTATGTCAGTGATCAAACAGGGTCGGGGTTTGCCAATGGGGACTCAACAATGATAGAATTGTAAAAGAACCCTTAACACAGAAAGTTATTTGCAAGAAAATTATATATATAATATATTAAACTAAAATCTCAATCAGTATATCTAGAAGTTTATTACGAGTCTCACTTGGATACTACGAATGTGAGTGAGAAAGCGATATAAAATTATATTATGAGACACGATATGACATACTATATATGAGATATATCATAGTATTTAAAATGTAATATAAAGAAAGACGGGTCTCATAAAATCATAAAACTAATAAATGCTTTCAGGTGAAAACTAAAACACATAATATATATATATATATATATAATATAGTAAATAATATAAGAATTTATTATTTATTAACTCTAAAATAAATTAAAGAACTTTTATAAGAAAAATAAGACATTAACCATTATAACGTAAGACCAAATAGAAATTCATCAATACACTCATGTTCTTCAAAAATGAGGTGAAACGCTATAAATATATCAAAACAAATCGGCTTACCAGTTCAAGCTAATTAAAATTAAACGTACTGATCCAATTATAGGAATTAATGAAATATATATCAACAAACTAACAATCAAATAACTAAACACATAAATAAGCTGAGAGAATAAATCAAGGGTTTTTACTAATAATGTTTATATAATATATATTAAAACATATCTCCGGTGAAGAATTTATATTAATGTTTACAGTATTTCCTACCGTTACATGTTGACAGAATTTTTATTATTAATATTATTATTATTTAATTATTATTATTTTATTATATATTATATATTATTATTATTTAATCTATATTAATTATTATATATAATTTAATTTATTTAATAATTATAATATATCTAAATTAATTATTATTATTATTATTATTTACTATTTTTTAAATTATGTATTATATATTAATTAAATTATATTATATATTAATTAAATTTTATTATTATTATTATAATTTAATATTTTTATATTCATTATTATATTATTTGTATAATATTGTTAATTTTTCTTGTATCTCTATTTCTTCTGGAAAGTTTATTACTATCATATGGATATAATCTACTTATAATAACCCTTATTGGGAGTATTAATTCTCATCTATTATAATGTGAATTAAGTGTCGACTTACTACATGTTCATGTTTAATTATTATTTTTATATTAATCTATATCAATCTCTTCTTTTTTGTAAGTTTAATAAGTCAATTGGAAAAATATATTTGCCAAATTATTAATTTTATTATTGCATGTTAAATATGTATTATATATGTATTATATATGTTATATATATTATTATTTCAATGTGCGTCGTATTTATTGCGCATAACATCCTTCTTAAGTCATTTCTTGATTTAGTCGAAATCAAATATAGAAATTAATAATTCCCTGGACTAATTAAAATATACATTCAAATTTGAATAAAACTCTCAAATGTTGATTTGTCCTTAATCTTGCTCTGTTTTCAGTAAACTTGAACTATTCGACTCCGTAGCCCTCTAAATATGGAGAAAATGTAATTAGGTATATTCTTAATCTAATTGAGAAGGTTATTACTCAATTCGAGCTGAATGCCACTTCACTTTAATTATATAATTAATATCAAAATTTATATACTTATTAATATAAGTAAAATTTCAATTATTTATAATTTTTGAGCATCAATCATTTTGGTGGATATAACTTATTATTATTTCTATTACTTTTTACAATTAATAATTTAAATACTTTGGAAATTTTATATCAAAATTTTGTTTGACTATCCTATATATATAATTATATTATTAAATATTAATTTTATTTAATAATATTATTATTATTTAATTAATTATATATTATTAATTTATAGTAATATATATATTTAACCTTTATTTTCTATATTTATACTATATATATATATACCCAATTAATTATTATATTTAATTTATTATTTAATATTTAATTAATATTAATTTATAAATTATATTTATAATTCTAAATTATTATATTATATTTACATTTAATTAATATAATTAACTGAGATGAGAGATGAGAGAGAAAAGAGAGAGAATTAAAGAGAGATAGATGTAGAGAGAAATGTAATGAAGTTGAGAGAGGATGAGAAAGATATGAGTAGAGAGAAGAGTATGAGTTAAATAGTGTAGTTATAATTTATAAATATTATTATTATTATTATATATAATTATTATAATATATATGGAATTAATTATATATAAAATTATTTCAAAATATATCACTATAATTAATATTAATCATAATTAATATAATATATATTTATAAAAGTAAAATAATTATAAATTAGAATAAAAATGAATGTCACTAAATATATATATAGTTTAAAATTAAATTATTGAAGTACCCAAAATTGCTCGTTTGATACCTATATTATATTAAACCTGTTTGACCATGATATTTCGACATTGACCTTGCCGGATACCCTATACCACCCACACCTAGCCTAAACCTGCACCTAACCTGACCTTACCCATAACATAAACCTACCTTAAATTGACTATGAAGTAACTAACCCTATACCTAACCTATACCTCTAGACCTTATACCTATTATCCTTTACAACCTAAGCTAACCTAAAAATGAGTACTATCCGCTTACTAGGTCCATAGCCTATCACCTAAATACTACATCATCGCATCGCTCAGCACTTCTCGAGCGCGCCTTGAGCTTCAATCCAGGAACTGATGCCTAGTCGCTTTGGTAGATTAGCTGTGCTAATAATCGATGTAGGTTCATCGAGGAATCCTGTACATGTATGGATCCTATCTTCTATTATCTTCACTTTGCCATCCGTGCACACACACGGTATTCTTTATTACATTTCGCCACACATTTGCCCATCACCAACACACCACACACACACTCGACGATACACACACACACACGCACCACCACACACACGCATATAGACAATTCTACACATTTCTACACACCCACGCATCTACAAACATAAGCACACACACACACAAACGCACACACAACACATCGAGTTTTATTACTTTTTTCTTTCTTCCTCTTCTTCTCTTCTCCCCTTCTCTTCTATCTATCTCCTTCTCTTTCCACTCATTATCTTTAATATTCCTATACACACATACTAACATAGGCAACAAATCACTCAGAATTAAAACAGGATTTACACCTACAACACCACAACAACTTTCTCTCTTCTCTCTCCTCACATCACATCCCAATACTAATTACGACACTTATAACCACATTCACTATGACACTTATTACACACATTCACTATGTCCATGGGTCACTTACATTTACCCCATAGACACTTACATTTACACTTATACACAAGCGGACACACAAACAACACACACATACATTTCCATCACACAACCTCACTTAACAACCTATGACACTTCCTACACTCACACATAAGACACTTACTACTCCCTCACTTACTACCTATATCTCCACCTACTTCCCGTATTACACATCCCTCAGCATCCTCTCCCTCTCCCTCTCATCTCACGACACTACCAACCCTTTGGTCCTTCCATGGGTCAATTTTTAGCCCATCCTAATTTTATAGGCACTCTTAATACATTTTTATTAAAAACAATATACTTTACAGACCTTAGGACAGTAGTAAATCAAGTAAATCAATAGAGGTGTTACCTAACTCCCAAGAGGGTTAGTATGCTTTTGTTTTACTGCTTATACCAGTCTAAAAAAGCTCAAACATGTATTCCTAAATAGGTTACAGCTTTTTCAAACCTTATATGTTTTAACTGCTTTAAAACACTCACATATCCATTCTAACATTACATAACCTTAAAGCAGTAAATCAGTAAATCAATAGATGCTACATAGCCTTCAAAACACCTTAGGGGGATTAGTATGCTTTTTGTTTCTACTGCTTTACTGGCTTTAACCTCATGTTTTACTGCTTTAAAACTCATGTTTTACTGCTTTACCCTCAATAATGTTTTAAGCTGCTTACAAAAATCACATATTCATTCTAACATTTAACAAACACCTCTTACCTAAAGGCAGTAAATCAAGTAAATCTCACATTAGAGGTGTACCTCACACCCTACCTCACGGGTGCTGGCCGGGTACCCTTTCAGCTCACCTGCTTTCTGTTTTAAAACTGCTCTTACTCTGCTTTAACTCAAATATGCCTTTTAAACCACCCTTCCAGCTTTAAAACTCCCAATCGTTTCTCCTGCTTTAACTTTCTGCTTTATCCCTGGCTTTAAACTTTCTGCTTTTACCTGGTGCGCTCTTCTTAACTTTCTGCGCTCCTTACTACCTTCTACTCCCCGTCCTTTAACTCATATATTTATTCAACATTTCCATTGTAACTAAGGGTATCTTGTTCTTAATAACCACTCTTTCTTATTTTTATTTTATTATTTATCTCATTATATCTCTCTCTCTTATTACCTTATTCCTCTTTATTATTTTTTACCCCTCAATCATCTTCTCTCTACCTTTTTATTCCATTTTTATTATACTTAACTGATTTACACTTCATGCCTTATTGGTTATCTTCCTCTCTCTCTCTCCTCTCTTCCCTCTCCCTCTCTCATCTCTCTCCCTCTTTATCTCTCTCCCTCTCTTCTCTCTCTCTCTCTTCTCTCTCTCTCTCCATACTCTCTCTCTTCATCTCTCTCTCTTCTCCTCTCTCTCCTCTCATCCTCCTCTCCATCTTCTCCTCATCTCTCCCTCCTCTCTCTTCTCTCTCTCTCTCTTTCTCCCTCTCTCTCTCTCTCTCTCTCTCTTCTCCTCTCATCCTCTCTCTTCTCTCTTCTTCTCTCTCCTCTCTCTCTCTTCCCTCTCTTTCTCTCTCTCTCATCTTCCTCCTCTCTTCCTCCTCTTCTCCTCTCTCTCATCTCTCTCCTATCTCCTCTCTCTCCTCTCTCTCTCTCACTCTCTCTGACCATTCTCTCTCCTCTCTTCTCATCTCTCCTCTCTACTTCTCTCTCTCTTCTCTCTCTCTCTCTCTCTCTCTCTCTCTCTCTCTCTCTCTCTCTCTCTCATCCTCTCTCTCTCTCCCCCTCTCTCTCTCTTCTCTCTCTTCTCTCTCTCTTCTCTCTCTCTCTCCTCTCTCTCTCCTCTCTCAATCTCCTCCCCTCTCTCTTCTCTCCTCTCTTCTCCTCTCTCTCTCTTCTCATCTCTCCTCTCCTCCTCCTCTCTCTCTCTCTTTTTTTTTTTTTCCTTCTCTTTCTCTTTTCTCTTCTCTCCTCCTCACTCAGTCCTAATCTCACCCTCTCACTCTTCCTCGGCTCCCCTCTTCTCTCTCTCATCTCGCCCTTCATCTCTCTCACTCATCTCATCTCTCTTCTTCCTTCACTTCTCTCACTCTCCCTCATCTCTATCTCCCTCTGTCTCCATCTTTCTCTCTCCCTCTCTCTCTCCTCTCTTCTCTCTCCACTCATCTCCTCTCTCCTTCTCCCTATCTCTTCCTATACTCTCTTTCTCCTCTATTCTCTCCATCTCTGCGCACAATAAAGTTTGTAGATATTCTCTCTCCTACTTCTCCTAAACTTTTTCTGGCTATCTCTACACTACTCTTATTTATTTCCTACTACTTTTTTTTTTTTAAAAACATCCTCTCTATCCACTCCCAATGCTCACTTATTCTCTTTCCCTACTTCTCTATCATCCATCTCTCCTCTCCTTTAATCCTCGTCTCCCTTCTTCCTCCTCCTATCTCTCATGCTCACATTCTCCTCTCTACTCTTCCTTAATTCTCCTCTCTCTCCTTCTATCTCTTCTCTCTAATCTCTTTCTACTATATATCTCTCTCTCACTCTATTTATACTCTACTCTAACCACAAACTCACTCTCTTCTCACCCTTCACACTCCTCTATCTCCTATCCTCCTCTATTTCCTCTCCCCTTTACTCAACCCCCTCTCTTCTTCTCATCCTATCTCTAACTCTAAACTTCTAAATCTCTTCTAACCATCTCTACTCTACTATTTATTTCTACTCTATCTCTCCTTTCCTCTTTCTCTATCTCTCTGTCTCTCACATTACATCTCACTCTCCTCGATCTCTCTCAATCCTCACTCTCTTTCCTCTCCCACTATTCTCTTTGTTCACTCTCTCCTCTTCTATCAATCTCTCCTGCTCACATTCTCTCCTCTACTCTCCTATCTCTCCTCTCTCTCCCACTCTCATCCTATTCCTTTCCTCTACCGTGTGGTCCTTCTCTTCCCTCTCTCTACTCACTTCTCTCTTCTCTCTCCTTTACTTTAATCTCTTCTACTATCCATCCTACTCTCTATTTAATTTCTCTATCTAACTATCTCTCCTCCTCTTCTATCTCTGCCCCTCTTTCTCTCCCTCCTTTCCTCTCTCTCCTCTTCTTTCCTCTCCTCTCCTCTACTCTCCCCTCTCACAGACACTCTCTCACTCCCTCTTCACTCTCTTACCCCTCTCTCTCTCTAATACTCTATCCTTACCCGATCTCTTCATCTCTACTCTTCTCCCTAGTACTTCTCTATCTTCTCTCTAACACTCTTTCCCTCTCTCCCTCTTCTCCTCCTCCTCTCCTTCATATCTCTCTCCCTCTCTTTCTCTGTCTCTCTCTTCCTCTCAAATGAAACCCCTCCCCTCCTTTTCCTCTCACCCTCTCTCTCTCCTCTCCTCTCTCCAAAGAAATTTTTCTTTGCTCTTCCTCTCCTTCTCCTCTCCTTTCTCTCCTCCTCCCTCTCCTTATCTTTCCTCCTTCCTCTCATCTCCTCACCTCTTCACATATCCCTTTTCACACAAAACTATCTTTGCAAATGTCTTGCTTTTCAACTCTTTATTTATTAAAAATATATTTTATACCACCAATCCTGGGGCTTCATAAAAATTAACTTCTCGGTAAAACACACTTTGACCACTCCTGAAGAGACGGTCGAACATACTCTACGAATATAGTTTTAAAAATGCTATTAACATGCAGCTTTTTTCTTTCAAATAATAAATGGCTTTCTGTCTTTCAACCTTTTTTATTGGTATTTCTTTTTTCTAATTTCCTAATATATTACCCGATCTCTCATAACCACCCCTACTTTAATAAATACTATTTCATGTTTCTGACCATTTGCATAATATTAATCACTACTACTTTAATCCTATTTGTTGCGGAATCACTGTGTGGGCTGTTGGTTTGTTTTCTACAGTGTCTGATCTAGAATTAGGGACACTACACTAACACTGTGGTTGGACAGTTTAAAATATCAGTCAGGTTTAGGGAATTTCTTATCCTATTACTGTATTTGTGCTATCTAACAAGACTCGTAATAGTCAAAGAAGCTTGAGGTCACAGTCTATACCTTTCAAACAACAAATACTTTTATCCCTACTATGGTGTGATATCATAAGATAGTATATCTCTCTGTGTGGTCTGACTTAGTTATATTTGGAAGTGGTAAACGTGTGTGCGCCTGGTTTGAGTCAGTTCTTTTGAACCTATTCCTTCTCTTAGTCAAGATTCAAGATTTCAATGGAGCAGTAGTGTGAAATTAAAATACAAATTGATTTTAAAGCCCATTGATGTGTGTGTGTGGTGTGTGTGTGTCTGTGTGTAATCGTTGTTCTAAAGAACAATATAGAATAAATCTTACAATAGCTCCTGAAGTTATACTCTTACACACACCTAAGTAATAATAAAAATAATAAAAATAAATAATAAAAATAAATGAGTAACTAAGAATGAATTATAATAATAAAATAAAATAATATTATTAATAAAAAAATAAAGCTATAGAAATATTAGCCAACAAATAAAAAAACATAATGTTAAGAGATAGAAATTATGACCTGTGTAATTTTTTAAGATACAAGTTAAAAGCATAGAACAGTCAAACAATAACAGTAGAGAAGGCGAACAGTCTCACGCGTAAAGCAAAGTTACCAAAGTTCCACACGCAAACACTCAAAACAATGTGAGATTTGATCAACAGGCAGTTATAAACATGAATGTCTATGAAAACGCCAGCTAGAAGCAGCTAAAACCAAAAGCATAAACCTAACTTATCCCCCCTTTCCTTAAGGTGTTGAGGCATTAACAACTTCTTTTTGATTTTACTGATTTACTTGCTCTCCTTTAAGTAGGGTGCTATGAAAGATATTGTCTTTGCATATTGTTCATCTCAGAATAGTGAGATCTAGAGATACACTCTGAAAAAAGACAAAGACTAATAAAATACAAAGATCCCCATATGTATGGCCACCTCGTAAAGCAGTAAAAGCATGGAGATAGTCAGCAAAGACGAGTTTAAAGTTTGAACATTGTTACAAAGCGAGTTATTTGACACCGGTATGAATAAAAAACGAAAAAAGAACAGTAAGCTAATCGCGGACGGAGCCGTTAGGTTCGTTAGGTAAGTCAGTCATCTCCTACGTTATTAAAAAGAGCTTTTTAAACAGTGAGATAGTCAAAAGAAATTGTTATTCCTTTTATCCTGAAGTTTCCTCAATTCTAATGCTTTCAAGGCTATGTAATGTTTAATCTGGACAAATCAGAGAGGTGACTCTTGGCGTAATACGAGTTTATTATGTCAAAGAGAGTAAAGACTCATATTATAAAAAAATAACAGTAAAACAACATAAGTTAAAAAACGTAATTAAGTATATAACAGTGGAAGTTGTTATACAAGAGGCACCAGCTAAAGCAACATCAACAACACTAAAAACGACACAATACTAATCCCTCTTGGTGTTAAAGGGAGTAGGGAGTGGAATATTACAACCAACAGTACTATTGATTTTTAACAAACTGAACTATATAATATGCTTGATAGATCTTTATTGCGCTAGTCTACAAAAGTTTCGTACAACTGAAAGTGGGAAGTCAACTGTAATAAGAGCTGGTTGACTTTAATTCTCATAATGTTTTTAATAAAGAACGTTGGTCTAGTAATAAATTAAATGGCCTATCAAAAACTATTATGCGCTGTGAGAAATGAGAAGTGCTTTGACTTTATATATCAAATACGACACACATGGAAGACCAAAGGGTGCTCATAAAACGGTGTATTATCCTCAAGACAGATCTATCTGACGTGTTATAAGTGTAAATGAAAGTGTATATGCTCTTGATACTAACGGTTAAATTCTTTAGAAGTGGCCATAGTGGATAGAATTACAAGTGGGTGTGTGGCATGTATGTGTGAAGTGATTGTGAGTGCACCTCAATATAACTCACCCTCCACTATCACTTGACCATATGTGGTCATAATCGTGGGCTTCAATCAAATCCTTTAAGACTAAACAAACTGTACCGTGACTCCGTCGGAACCACTACCCTTACCCTCTCTTGCCTGCTCCTTACATTTTGAATCTCGACTGTTCCCACCCCTAGTGCAAAAGAAAGTAAAATAATAGGCTAATATCAGGAAACCTGGGAATACAACTATTTGCTGTCACTACTTCCTTATAGAATATTCAGACTTCACTATTATGGCATAACCCGAACGTGTTCCTTTTGAAAAGATGAAAAATGCTTTACAATTAAAAGACATTTTTTCGAATCTCTTCAGTCACATACTTTAAGGGAGAAAGCTGTCTATGGGGACTAAATGTAAGTTTAAGTGTTCATAGTGAAATAATGTGTTATAAGTGTCATAGTAGAAACACGAAGGATGTGTATCACTAGTGTCAATCCGCTCAATGAAAGTGTATACGACATGTGTGTGTGATGGTACCAGTGTGTATATATACTCCGAGTTATAAAAAAGAGAACAAATGAATAAGTGGTTTGACAAAGAGCATTATTAAACTTCTAGGAGAGTGTAATGTGTATAAGTAATAACTATTGCGATTGAATTATGGTGTGTGTGCAGAAGTGTGGTGTGTGTGCGTGTCGTGTAGTCATGTGTCTCCTGTGTGTTGTGGTGTGTGTGCGTGTGTTGTGTGTGTGTGTGTTGTGTGTGGTGTGTGGTGTGTGTGTGTGTGTGTGTGCACCTCGGAATGGAAATAAGTTAGGATAGATCCGAACAGGTCAGGTACCAACATGACCTCATGTTAGCACAGCTACCTACCAAAGGCTAGGCACATCGTTAACCTGGATGGCTCAAGGCGGGGCGGAGGCTAGTTGCAGGAGTAGGATAGGAAGTCTAGTCCGCTCACCGTAATGAGTATAAAGGATGCTAAACGCTAGTATAAAAAGTCCTGAAATTATGCTGTAGGTGTGTTAGTTACCGAGTTAGGTTAGGTTAGGTTACGGTTAGGTTAGGTTAGTAGTTAGGTCTAGGATAATTAGGTTATGGTTAGGTAAGAAAATGTCAGGACCTCGTAGGTGCAGAGTTATAGTGAGGTGTAACGGGCCTGGCCCGTATAAAATGGGGTTTTAATCCCGGCCAACAAGGTCAATGTCGAACCATATCATGGAATAAACAGACTGAGCTTAAATATATATAGACAGAATTATATAATAATATATTAAATATATTATAATAACATCATCAATTATCAAAAATAATAACAATATATACCTATATATTATATCATATTATAATAATAAATAATATATATAATAAAGGAAATATTATATACACTGTATATTATACCAAAAGCTAGTTATATTACTTATGCTAGTGAGCTTTATACTACCTATAATTAGATTCTAGAACATGTTAATGGATACACCTATCTTGAACATCTTTCTTCAAATGGAAAAACATAGAAATGAAATTCAAGTTCCCTCCCAAATACAAAAAAAAAAATATATAAATAAAAATATATTAGAACATTATTACTAAAATAAAAAATCTGATATAATTTCACCCTTCGCGTAAAAAAAAATGTTTTTAAACTGTGTCTGTCACCTTCAAAATTTGGACCCCATGTACGAGAACGAAATATAACATATGAGGAGATATAGGCTTGAAAAATAGTATACAGTGACTAAAAGATTAACATGTAATTTGTGCTTTGCACTAAAAGAAAAATTGGAGAAAATTTATGATTTCCTTTAAACACTATCCACATGTCATTCG